>VUQK01040772.1:0-11046 GCA_015106715.1 Bujurquina vittata
GGGGGCAAAAAAAAAAATAAAAAAAAAAAAAAAAAAGAAAAAAAATTAAAAGGGGAAAAAAAAAAACCCCCCCCCCCCCCCACACACACACACAAAAAAAAAATACCCTAAAGAGATCTAAATTGAAGACATATAAATGTGGTAAATGCTGAGCAGTTGGAAAAAGAGGCTAAATGATGACTGCATGTGAAATATGAATGACCTCTAAGAATATGGCCACGAAGAAGAACAATCACAACCTCCAGGAGGCACAAAGCACTCACAAAAAACGCACCACAAAAGAAAAACAGCACAGGAAGTGCCAGAAGAAAAACTGGAGTAAGCTCTCGCCAGGTGATGGGGGCTCTGCAGACTGAAATAGAATAGCTGAAAGCAGATGAATGATTATTTAACAAAAACCAAGTGAAAATGCAAAAAGCAGTGAGTGAATAACTAAGCACACCTTTACAGGAATTAAGAGGGTGAGTAGTAGCTGCGTGCCGCTAATCATCTGCTCTTGATTAAATGATTAATTTCCAGACTATTTGAAGTCCCCCGCTGCACACAATGATGGAGAAAGGATTCACCAGTGGAAAACATCTGAGACCCCTGGAGTGGACGTCCCTGCAAACTCCGCTTCTGTGAATTCCTACATGATTGTGAGTCGTGCTGGGCATTCCAGGCATTTTTCAGAGCAAAAAGATTCCGAGAAGCTGGATGCAGGCTACCACTTATCACATGGTCTAACTTGCTTCCTCTTTTTGTTTCCACTCATATGGAACACGTCGCTCAGCTCCGTTTCCCACAGATAACACACAAGCTGAACAAGATCAGCCCGAGCACTTTTTAATCACAATGTCGCATCAAGTCAAATACACTTCTGGGAGACTGAGCTGGTCAGTTAGGTATCAGAGGGGGGTGTTGATTCAGCTTCTTTGGTGTTCATGAAATTACCAACAGGTGCACTAGAGGGGCAACCCCCTCACAACAGGAAAGGTTTTACAGGTGGAGGACACAGTGGGCAAAGACTGAAACATTCCAAGAATTTGTGCCGGAATTGCATCGAGGCTTTGAAACAATCTGAAACCCATCTGCACAGTGACAACAGGCCAATTTGGCTATCACACATCTTGATAATTCTGGTATAAGAAACAATAACAACTGACAATCAATAATTATGATCAACACACGTTTTGGAGGAACAAGTTAAAAACAGGATTTCTCCCGGTAATCCAGGCTTTCTGCTTTGGGCTCTGAATAAAATGTAAGAAGTTCGGCTAAAAAGCAGCACAATCCAAAGAGAGAGAAGTGGTGATTAGACATATTTTACCACTCAGTGTGCTTTCTGTGCATTTCTTTGTTGGCTCCACATTAGGACTGTCCCATAATGAAGGGGGTGCAGAAGCCACATTGACTGTATAATCTGTGATAAATAGCAGTGAACAGCTTTCTAATCCGCTTCTTCGGATGAAATTCCAGCTGTGTAAAAGACAAACTTGGAATACCCGTTTATTCCAGTGCAACCTGAGACACAAAGCTTGTGTGAGGGTAACACGAGTGCACGGGTCTGTTCAGTGGCATTACTAACATACCGCCCAACAGGTTTGCAGATAATGCTCTGCTGGGAATCTAAACCTAATCTATTAATCTCACGTCCCGGTGAGCCGTACATCATGTGTTCCTGTGATTGTTCCATCAGAGCACATGTCCACCACAGCCAGCAGGAAAGTGAAAAGCTTTGAGAGCAGCCAGCTGTTATCTGAGGCAGCGCTTGTCCAGTTCTGGTTCTGGTGTTGTTGGGCCATGCCATTTAAACTTGTAAATAAAGAAACAAAGAAAGAATAGTGGAGCACACAGCTCCTCTTTGGCACAACCGAGCATGCAGACAATGATTTTGCTTGCTGCAAGAATCGCAGCACTCGACACTGATTTCCACTTATTTGAGTGATCGCGCTGCCCAGATTTGGCCAAACTTATTTCTATTAATGCATCTCAAGTGGTGAATATTGCTGGTGGTGCGGGTGGGAGTGGAAGAGCCATTAAAAACAGTTAAATAAATATGGCTCATCTAATCTTAATGACTAATCACTACTAATGAAGCCAGCTGGTTGTGAAGCCTCACTGCTTGTTGGTGAAACCGGCGCCTTATTCAGTCGGAGCTCTGCATTACCTGGAATCATTTCTGGAGGTCAGTGACTCTGTTGGCTCCACTACAATCCACTTTGTGATAACTGGCAATGAGTCCTTCACATTGCTGTGGAGCAATCTTGGCCCACTCTTCTTTACACATTAGTTTCAGCTCAGCCACATTGGAGGTTTGTTAGCCTGTTTACGGTCATGCTAAAGCATCTCAATCTGTTTGGAGTCTGGACTTTGACCAGACCGCTCATAGCCTCACCATGACTGCTGGTCTGATGTTCTCTTTATGGGCAGCGTGGTGGTTAGCCGCCCCACAGCCAAAGGCCCTGGTTAGAATCCACCTCGGGCACGGCCTTTCTGTCTGGAGTTTGCATGTTCTCCCCATGTGGGTGGACTCCAGTTTCCTCCCACAGTCCAAAGACATGCCCTTAGTGGGGGCATGTCAGCTGGCTATTCTCAGGTGCCCCATCGTGTGGCTCTCTGCCCGGCAGCTGTTCAACTTTTGTCTCATCAGTTCATGGAATATTTTCCCAAAAGTCTTGGGGATCATCAAGAGGTTTTATAGTAAATTTGAGACGAGCCTTTCACTGATTTTTCTTGAATTGGGAGGGGTAAAAACAGAAACTAAACTGAATTCATTTAACTCCAGTCTACCCACTCAGATTCAAAGTCATGGGCAGGATGACAACAATCAACCAACACAGACTGCTCACCTGGACCTCCAGGTGGAATATAGATCACAAAACACAATTAAAGGGAAAATCAGACCAACAGCGAGGTCACTGAGGTCAGATGAAGGCTTTATAATATTGATAGAGTACACTGCAGGTCATACATGTGAATTTGTTTGCTTACTTGCAGCTGGGTGGAAACATGAGAGGATTTAGGAGCTAAACTTTGAGCGCTGAGAACGTCACAGGAAATATGCAACTTTCTGATTTATGTTTCCAGAAATGCATAAAATAAATGATGCCATCCATCCATCTGACATTTGATCTGGTTCATGTGACGCTCGTGTAGGATGTTAAAGAGTCAATATTCAGTTTCTGGTGAGTTTGAAGTTTCCTGTAATGTAATCAGCTGCTTCTGTTCCTTGAGTTCATTGGATATTGATTACAGACTGCTCGGTGTGTGGTTTGATTGGTCACCACAGTCACAGGATGATTACACAGAACTGAACAATGGATCATTGTTCCCCAGTATCTGCTATCTGAACTCCTGCTCAGGTTTGCAAGCCTAAGTCATGTCTTAATGACTTCTTATTAACTGCTATTTTACATTGTTTCACAACAGAGATCAAGAACTGTCTTCTTTAATTGGACTTGTGAAACTAGCAAATGAAGCTTGAATAAAAACAGAATAAAAAGGTGGATTTCCTCACACAGTTTCTTATAAGGTAAATTGCTACTTTTGTTACTAATGATATGACAGCCTATTGCAGTGATTTAATCAGTAATGATTAAAGAGATTTCGAGGATTACATGATCAGCCACTCTTTGCCATAACTGCGTCAGCCACCTGAGCAAAAACCTCCTTTAAGCTCTGTAGGAACATGATTGAGAGTGTTTGAACCGGGTAGAGCTTTTTAACAGACCTCTCAACCAACATCAGCTTCCACATTATCCACATGACCAATCACAGTCTGAAGGCACAGCTGTGGGCCAACCAGAGCTTTGGACTGATAGGCTGCAGCTTGAGATAATGAGGGCCCGCCTGATTAGATGTTTGGTTCAACTAAGGAAGATCTGAAGGTCAGAGGTGAACTTGGAGAGGATACGTGACATGAAAACAGCTTCGAGTCACGTTACAAGAATGTTGCAGTAAATGAGAGAATAATAAGAAAGACCAAAAGCAAAGATGGAGTTTATAAAGGCTGTGGTTGCTTTAGAAAGCGGGATGCGTGAGAAGAAGCCGGCGCTGCTGGTCATCAAAGAAAACATTGAGATGAAAGTGTTTTCTTCCAAGGAGCTTTGTAAGGTGGTGATAACACAGGAGGAGGAGGAGGAACACAGCTTTCAACACGTGAGACTTCTTTAATACTTCACTACAAGACTTTACATGTACCCCAGAGGACAGAGTGCTGATCCCATCAGAAAACCTCTTTAAAGGTCATATGATGTGCAGAATATCATATTCAGACCCAATATAATCTGACCAATCTGAGAAATTATATTTAAGTACACCTCAAAGTATCAAAATCCTCCTATTATCTAGTCAGTGCAGGTATGATTGTGCTAGCTACACTCTGCTGGTACTGGGCTGGACCCCCTTTAGAATTTAGAATTGCCTCAATTCTTCATGGCATAGATTCACCAGCTTGTGGAAACATTTCTTATGGCTTCTGGTCCATATTGACATGAGAGTATCACACAATAGGGTGGATTCTCTCGCAGTTAAAGGAAAAGAATCGGCACACCTGAAGAGCTCCTGAGCTATAGTTTTTAAATTTTATATTCAACCTCGTTGCAGGGAGTAACGGGCGCTGCTGCCCTTCCTCAGACTAATTACAAACCTGTCCGGGGACGCAATTTCAATGTCCCACCCACTAGTAATTACTAAATCTAGTGGAGGTGTTTCCTTCTGTCACCAAAGTCCCTGTTTTTTTAAAGAAGAAGCTATCAATAAATAACACGAGATAATATCATAAAAGGATGAAGTAAAATTCAGCCAAATAACATGCATAAATTACAAGGTACAATCCCATGTCATCACATTCCAAAGGTGCACGATTGGATTGAGAGCTGGTCACTCTGGTCCTTTATGAGGGCAGTGAACTCGCTGTCATGATGTCCCTTTGAAATCATTTGAGCTCTATGATATGGGCCGCGGTCCTGCTGGAAGCTGCCGTCTGAACATGGCCGCCACATAAAGGCATGAACATGTTCAACAACAGCAGTCAGGCAGGTGGGGGTGTTTGGGTATGTTTGGCATCCCCCCCCCCATTATTAGACCAGCAGCAGCAGCCTGAACCTTTCACACAGTGCACGGTGGATCCATGCTCTCATGTTTATCCAAAACTCTAACCGGACCATTGGTGGAACAGAAATCGAGGCTCATCAGACCAAGCAGCGTTTTCCTAATCTTCTGTTGAATTTTGGAGAGCTCGTGCAAATTGTCGCCTGGTCTCAGCTGACCAGGAAACATTAAAACATTGGGACTGGTCAGCTGCAATAATCGTAGTGCTGCAGCTATAATAATAATCAGCTGTAGCAGCACCAGCAGTGAGACTGAATTGGCAGAAAAGTGCCAACTCTGCACTGGTTTCATTAACTTTCAACTCAATGAGGAAAGGAGATTTTGGGTCACTGCTGCTGCTGCTATTATGCCAAAGACTGGAAGTGCAATGAGCAGACCTCAACATGGGATATAATGAGACTATTAAGAAGATAAGATGACAGAAAACATTTCACCAGTTTATGCTTAGTTTTCAAAAAGCACTTTCCTCTCATCTTTGTCCTTTTCACTTTGAATTACTCTTTAATTTGTGCCTTGTGAAATTACTGATAAAATAAGGGTGGGGACATATTTTAAGGGATCAGAGGTCAAAACAGCTGGGAGCCATCACTCAAAGCGCAAAGACTATGAAAAGGAATTTTTATGGCCTGTGCCACACACAGCAGTTCATCCTCATCTGAACTGTTTAAGTGCGTGTGCATTCAGAGCCATAATGCTGGTTTGCTGCCTCACTGTCATGCATAAGCAGCCGTCTCCTCCTCTGCCTTTTGCTCACAGAGATGCGTGGGGAGTCCTGTAGTCCCAGACTGTGAGCACGATGCTGAGCTGCAGGTCCCGACTCCACCCGGACCCCAGGCCAAGCCCAACACGGCGACCCCAGGCTGGAAAGAGCCTCAGTGCTCTGCTGTGGTCTGCAAGCAAAAAATTGAGATGGAGCTTGAGGTTAGCAAGCTCAAAGTTCAGGTTGGCTCAAATTGAACCGTTTTTATTCACCCTTTCTTGTTTTTCCTTCCTGCAGGTGTTTCCTACCACCAAAGAGTCAAAGAGTCCGCTAGTGAAGGTGCAGTCAGGGCATCCCTCATTCTGTTTTACAGCAGGGTTCATTTAGGATTCTTCCCTTTGTGAATGCAACTCGTTGCAGTAATACTGTGGTGGTGTTCTGTGTGTTTCAGCCATCCCTTCACAAAGCTGACTGTCTCAAGTGGAAGAGGCTGATTCCTCAGAAGAACAGACTGGTGGTCAAAGATGTGGTCTGTCTACATAGAGGACACTGTGTGCCGCAGCCCGACAGGTGAGTGTTCATGTAGTACCGAAGATTACTGCTAGAATTTTGTTTTTGTTAAGAGAATTTTTTAGGTTAGTGAGATATTTGGAGCGGTTATTTATGGACCAATCGGATGACCCCTCCAACCGTTCAGTAGATACAAGAATCAGAACGTGTTCCTGGCCATTAGAGCTCAAAAATCCAAGCCTTATGTCAGCATTTATGTATGGGAGCAAATGAATCTGCAAAATGTGCCACTTTTGCCTCACGGCTTTTAAACATAATGATCCGAAAACCATCAAATTTGATCCAAAAAGCAGTTTAGCTCAGTGAATGTTTGAGTGGCTTCCACTTCTTCTGAAGTAACAATTACGCCACTAAACTGTATTTAAACAGCTAAATCTGCATCAGTCTATAACACTATACTGTGCAATAACATCAATGAAGTAAATATTTTTTATGTTCTTCCAGACAAATTGTTGCACAGAGTAAAGAACAAGCAGCTCTGGCATCCATGACCGCTCGCATCACCATCAACAGCGGCTGGTCCGCCCCTCAGGCGCAGGGCCGCCTGGCGATGCTCTTCCAAGAGCACTTCTTAAACCAGACGGGACAAACGCTTTCTTTTACCTATCTGCAGGTGGGTGTGAGACGCATTCTGAGCTGTCTCAAAGAGCAAGTCTCACTTTAACATGAGTACGCTTGACTGGTTGGCTTAAAATGAATCTTCATATTTACGTCTGTGGTGGTTGTTCAAGTGTGTGCAGGGCTCCAGGGTGCTGTTTGTCCCAGACACCCCTGCAGAAGGCTGGACTGGAGAGCAGGTCCTCAGGATCTCTGGACACGGTGCTTTATATATCCTGAGCCGCCGTGACTACTCAGAAGTATTCCAAAACAACTCTGCACTTCTTCTCTTCTTGGCTTGAGTTCCCTGTAATACTTTATTTTTTAGATTCATTTTAAAGATTCGGTTGGCTTGGTCCTGAGCAGCTGTGAGGAAACCGGCTGCCCCACACACAAATGTTTTTTCTTTTTTAATAATTTTTTCATGTGTTGTACTTGTTTTTCCTCTGTGGTCCTTTTTTATATCCTTTTGTGAGAGCTTTGTGCCTCTTGGAGGTTCTTTTATTAGTGGCCATATTGTGTGTATTTAATTTAATTTAAATTTTTTTAGGTCAGTCCTAATTCACATGCAGTCGGTTTTAAGCCTCTTTTTGTAATTTCTCAGCATTTTCCTGACTTGTATAAGTCTTCAATTTAGATGTCTTTGTGGTAGGGCTGCTTGATAATGGAAAAAATCATAATCATTACAATGATCAGTATTGAAATCACAATTATTTGACATGATTACTCACTGAATTTATTGCACTTAAAGAACCATGAATATCTTAATCTACAATCTCTTGAAAATACAAAGTTGTGGGCCTACTGTACCAAGACTCAGCGCTGCAGCATAAATCAGGGTTAAGAGTTTGTGGAGCATAATGTGACAATTATTTTTGTGTATTTACACTGCTTTTTTAATTGGAGCCAAAATTGAAATCAAAGCCCATTAACTGCACAGCCCTGCTTTATGGTGCCTTTGATTTTATTTTTGTCAATTCTGTTAACATTTTCAAGTTTTCTTTTTCCTCATTTCATTGACTCTGAAACAAGCGCTGTTGGTTCAGACAGAAGCTTTGGGACCCCCAGATTCTCTGTTTGCATTTCATTTGTGTGGATTTGGCTCCAAGGCTAAATTGTACTGCATAATAACAATAGATCCAACAATGTTTGCGTTCCTTCTCTCAATATGTTCTGTAATTCTTAAGGGGATTGTGTGTGTGTCCCAGTGATCCCAGGGGCTATGTTGTCCTGAGGCTGTTGCCCCCTTGTAGGGTTTCCTAAGGCAGTTTGCTGCGTGGTGAGGGGACAAAGATTAATTCCAGTGCCCCCTGTGACAGAACACTCAATGGTACAGTTTACCCTACCTGGCACAGGGTTACTGGGATGCTGCAGGAATATTCATCATTCAGTCTCCGTACAGCCGCAGTGAGAGCTTGGTCTGTATTGCTGACAATAAGTCTGTTAATGTGGATTATTAATCATTGGGTCTCTCGTTTTAAAATTGATCAACATATTGATTCATTCTGCCTCACAAAAATCTGGTTACAGCAGGATGAATATGTTAGTTTAAATGAATCAACACCCTCAAGTCAAATTGTCTGCTTGAAGTACAGAGGAGTAGCAGCAGCAATCTTTGACCCTGGGGTCCTCCCTATTTTCTTCAGTCAGTGAGGAAAAGCAAGATGTGCTAGCTTTATGGAGGGCTTTACTTTTAAATAGAGCAGCAAACTCTTTGTCTGTGGCAAATTAAGATATTCTAAACGAGAGAGACACTGTTCCCTCTCCAGGTTACGGATTATCTGCTTTAAGATGTCCATTTTTGAGTTCTACTCGGGACTCAGGCACTTTTGATTCGAGGCTCTCTCTTTAAGAGGAGCCACAGTATCCAGGTTTGTATGCGCTGAGGATGTAAGAAAATCAAGTCTGTCGTGGTGACGAGAGAACTGAGGGTAAATGTGAAGCTGTCGATTTACTGGGCAATCTACATTCCTATTCTTGCCTATGGTCATGGCACATGCACATCTGCCTCTATCTGCTGAGGGGAGTGGCTGGGCTCTGGACCTTCTGGACCTATTGAGCAGAGCTGTGCACACCGTCCTGGTTGAAAGACAGGCCAACTAAAGAGATGAGATTAGGAAAGGAATTTCCTCTTGGGTACTTTGCATCCTGCAACTCTGGAGAATAAAGGATTCTTGCTGACTTTAACAGTATGACTAAAAGGCCTCTAGTTTGCAATATCACTGTTGCTGTGTGTACTTTGGTGCATGTGACCTGATGCTGGAGATTAGTCCAATGTTTGCATTCTTTAAAGCTTTAAGCATTCTGAGTCTGATGGTTTAAAAGCATATGGTGTTTATAAAAGAACCTGTGCACATTTCTTTTTCACTGGAACAATGTCTTTTAGAAGAATGGGAAATAAAAAATACTAAACATACTGCCTTAGGCCTTTTTGGCAGTGGCAAATCAGAGATGATGGATCCATGTGGACTTGTTGACATGGACCTTTTTTTTCGTTGAAGCCCTTAAATTTGCATTAAATTTTCAGTTTGTGTATCTAAATACATAAAGGTTGTTTTTTTGCCTTTCATGCGGGGATTTTTTTGTTGAATTGGAAGCCTGAAATTTTCATTTGATCTTCTTACTTCGTCTTATTTCGCCTTGCATTCATGCCGGTTGTCATTTTGATTTCTGTATCCCGCAAAGTCAAGTGCAGGCCCGACTGTAGAGAGATGAAACGTGCATATTGTGAATTAAACTGCCCGTGCTCTGTGGTAGATTGCAAAGTGCAGTGACATGATACAAGTGGCAATAATAGCAGAAACCTACCTGGGGCAGAGTCCGGGGGGTGCGCTCCTGTGAGAAGGGCAAGGAGCATGATTTTTTTTTTTTTTTGGATTTGAATCAGTACGTTTGTTAACAAATAATTGGACAATATTGTGGCCAGTGATATTTCCACAGCTTAGGTCTTGACTCGTCTTGAAATAAAATTCCAAGTCCTTCATATTCGAGTCCATGACAAGGCCGAATACAAATACGGTCGAGTCCATCAAAAAGTGGTCTTGAGACTATTATGCTAATATATAAATAAAAAAATATATATATTTTTTTTTCTTTTCTCCAGCTTGCTCCTAAGGGCGGTCAGTTTGCCCTCCAAGCTCGGGTCCACAAAAAAGATTGATCAGTTGAGCGTTTGGTTATACTAAAACACACACACACTGCATGAAATGTATATTCCCACCCACCCTGCAGGCAGTCTTTTGTCATCCTCCAAGCTTGGGTCCTCTACCAGAGGCCTGGGAGCTTGAGAGTCCTGCACAGTATCTTAATTGTTACCAGTATTGGGCTCTTCTGGACAGAGGTCTCTGATGTCATTCCAGGAATCTGCTGGATCCACTCTCCCAGTTTCGGGGTCACTACCCCGAGTGTTCGATTACCACAGGGTATAGGCGTAGGAACCGGGGGGGGCATGTCCCCCCCAATATTGGAGAAAGGCGCATTCGTCCCACTCAAAAATTACACCGTGGAAAAGAAAAATACTTGACTTTGAAATCTTTAGCTCGCGTGCTTTTATTTTGAAGGTGCAACGTAGCGTCCTGTCACTGCCCCCCACAGCATCACTTAACCCGTACAGTAACAGTTTTCACTCATTCATTTTAGGACGTCACATCAAGCCCTGCACCACCCTCTCCTTTTCCTGTCTCCTTTGTGCTGTTCCTGCATTGCTGCTCCTAAACATACAAAATGGTTTCAGAGATGAGGTGCAGCTCCTGAGCCTAAAGGTGGCTCATTTTATACTAAACAAGAAAAAAAAAGTCCACTTCCTGCTCACTATGGAGCAGCATGTCACCAACTCTACTGCACCTGGTAACCTAAACATAACCTAACACATACTCCTACAGCCACCCCCGGTAATTGTCATGATATTTATAAATCACTGTTAGTTCAGATTGGCAATTTCAGTAAAAGGCAGAAATTAGAAGCACTTGACAATGGAGAATATATTTTTTCAGCTGTTAAAGAACTTATTGTTTGCAAGCCAGGATACAGTTTTGGATTTTACATTAATGTTTAGTTCGTTTTTAGAACGGTTTTGCTCGTTTTAA
>VUQK01040774.1:0-11288 GCA_015106715.1 Bujurquina vittata
CCCCCCACAACCCATCTCTTCCCACAAAACTAAAAAAAAAAAAACAAATATTTTTTTTAAAAAAAAAAAAAAAAAAAAAAAAAAAAAAATTCCCTCGTCATATGACTGACTCAGAAAACTAATTTATGAAGTCACTTTTTGCTTCTAATGAAGTTGAGAAATGGGGATTTTTTTTTCTTTTTTTCTGCAATTGTCTCTTCCCACGTTATCAGTCTGATCTCAGTTATTGCATACATTCGCTTCCATTTCCTCTTTTTTTTTCTTTTTTTTGCCTGACAGCTCATGCATGCAGATATGTTACAATGGTAAATAACAGACTTTTTTTGGATACGTTAACTGTGACAGAACATGCTTGCTGTTCCCTGACAAAGGGGAGTAATGAGGAATGCATTGAAAACAAAAAAGAGAGAAAGGGCTGTGTTCAGCTGCTAAAGCAAAGTCATAAGGAAGTGCTCTGTTATTGTTTGCAGAGATGACCAAGGTTTCCAACTTCTGTAAAAGTTTACTGTCCAGGCTTTATGAGGTGAGCTATTTGCTGTCATTTTTCATTTGGAGTAAGTGATTTGAGTTCCTCATGTCGAGTAGGAGAAGTATGCAGTTTCAGCTGTGTTTTCCTTTGTTAGTCAATTATGGTTCGGGGTTTTCTTTCAGTGGGTTTGGCAAAGTGATAATGAGGATGTGTGTACTTACGCAACCACGACATTCATTGTTATGACAGCAGTTGTTGTGTAGCACTGAATTATTAAAAAAAGCAATATTTTATAATGAAATAAATGTGTATTTCTTTATTGGTGAAAGCAGACTTTTCAGGCACAAGCACATAACCATAATTTCTGTGAATTTGTTAAACCAAAAGTAGGTCCTTTCTATAGATGTGCCTTAGTCTGCCACAGTACTCTCAACAGGAGCAAGAAAAGGTGGCTTTTTCTTTTTCTTGTCGTGTTCTTTTTGAGAATGGTCCTAAAAGCAAAAAAAAGCACTCAGAACATCACCTGATAATGGAGCTATATGATCTAATATAACCTCTTGTACACATTTTTTTTTGCAAATAATTAGATTATTAAGGTACACAATTTTTCAAAGTTGTTTTTGGTCCACGTGGTAACTTAGTGCAAAGTAGAGATCAGTGATTTGGATGGCTGCACCTCTGTGAGTACACTGTAATATGTCACCCCTGTCACCCAACCCTAGGAGCAAATTTCCATTTTATGTGACAGCAGTCTCTGTGAGTAACATGGCTGTAACTACAACATGGCAAATATTTGTTAGGTAATAAATCTAAATGCAGTTTTATAAGAGATCTTTTGACTACAATCACATGGGAAAGAAAACTGTAAAACTGCAAGAATAAAGTAATAAAAGCATGCTTAAAAAAACCTAACACTTACTTGAGAATCAGTTTGTTTGCTTGTTTAATCGGGGTTTTTATTTCCCTCAAACAACTACTGAACTATTGGCCTGGTTTCAAACTTGAGCATCTTAAGCAGATCATTTTTGATTTCTTGTTTAATTTAGAAAAAAAAATTGACCCTCCTAATACAAATCAGTCTGATGTGTTGCCACTGATGCATAAATATATAGGGTTGGATCTTTTGAAGGAGTTAGCAAGAGTTGTTTGCCACTCCCAGAGAATGGTGTCAAAGTTGCCATACAGACCCCAGATTTCATTAAAAATGCACAGGAACATTGATTTTATGTTCAGATTATGCCCTAAAAAAATAATTTTCCCGTGGACAATGTTGGTTTTGGTCTCTCTCCCATCTGTGTAGATGTAAATTTATGCAGATCCTAGATTTTTGTGGCATCATCGTACAATCTGGTATGCCTCCTGCTCTCAAGACAGTCATATGCAAGCTCCAACACGTGGCCTTGAAACATCTGCCCCAAGTAGCTATTGTGATGGCACCCTGGGGCTCATATTTGCCAGGATGTAGGAGGACTAAGATGAAGCTGGTATCCATTTCATCTCAGCACAGGCTGTCTGGGATTACTATCGTGTGGGTTTACAAATAATCTATTTTGACTGCAACAATAGCTTTTTTTTCCCACCCTCTTCCCCATAACGCTGCGGAAGCAACAAGATCTTCTTCATTGCATTACCTGGCTTTATATAGATTTTATGTACATGATCTCTTGCTTACTTCTAGCAGGTTTTGGAAGCATGACAGTACACAAAACCAAACCCTGAGCAGCTTTATGATACTGCAGTGCTCAGTGTTGGAGTTCCTTATGCTTTGTAAACTTAGATTAGTCATTGGGAAATACCCCGGAGTGCTCGGAATCTGTGAGGTAATCTGAAAGTGTGCTGCACTGTTGCCATGATCCAAGATTGTTTGAATGTGGCCATCAACTGGTAGGCAGGCCAGCCAGAACAAGAACTGGCAACCTGAGGGTGTGGATGAAGAGGTGTAGGCTGCTGATCTAGGTGTAGTCTAAGGAATTATATCCTTTCTTTAATAGAGGTATTAAGCTCTGACTGGTATTTACTTATAGATGGGATGAAAGCATGCTTCTGGTGGATCACGTCCTCCTAAGGCTAGCTGTAGTCCATGCATTTAATGTAAATAATTATAATCAGGTAAAGTGTGACTCATGCAATCTTGCAAATGGTTATTCATTGTTCCTATGTTTGGCCTGTTTTACATTATAGGCTTTCTACAAGCACTTTGGTTAAGTAAATTGCTGTGATTTATGATAAGGAAGCTTTGATCAGACTTTCAGGGCTGATAAAGATCAATTATTTATTTAATTTTGATTGTCTTGGTTTCGGTATTTTTTTTTTCTTTTATTAGCAAGCACCCACACGTGAGACTCTGTTGAAATGAAAAGGGAAGACAGAGACACAAGACAAAGATGATTTTTACAAAGTAAATGTGATCCTGTGAAGCACTGCTTAGTAAACTGCTTTAGTCTGCGGCAGTGATTTCAACCTTGCTGGATTTGATTTTGCAGACTTTATTATAGGTGTACTTCTGTGCAGCTTAGACAAAGACATTGGCACTCTGTTGGACATCTCATCCTTTCTTCCAGCCACAGAAAACGAGTCACTTTACCGGTGTTGTCTTTCTGTGGGCAACCAGACTAGTTGTGAATATTCAGCCGTAATGAAAAGTGAAGTGAAATGAGGAAGTGAAAATGGTTTAGAGTAGAGTTATATTTATTAGATTTTTATGAACTGATATTCTTGTCAGACATAACAATGAATATCTTCTCGAATGGATGGATGAAAGCCTATGTGAGAATGTTTCTTTGATAGATTACTGCTATAAAATGTGAAAAAGGACATTGGCTCTGTTTTAAAGCATGCAGCTTTATTTTAATATTTAAGACCTTTTGTTTCCCAAAGCTTCATAAACACACTTACATAAGAATGGTGCTACTTTTTTATTTTTTTTGCATGGGATCTTTTGATTAAATTGCTAAGCAACATATTTCAAACAGTGGCATTCGTGTGGGCCTTTCACAAAGTTGTTTAGAGTGTAGAATTGAGCCTTTTGATTTGAAGTTAGTCTAAATGAAAGCTTGAAACTTTTGCTGTTGGATGTTGCTATGAGAGTAAATCTCTGGCAGTTCTCAAAGGACATGAGCCACGGTCTATTTTAGGCCATTCCCAACTGCTGAGGGTGATCCCGAGGGGTGGAGAACCAACTGCTTTCACACAGTCATGAGTGTAGCTTAGCCTATATGCTTAGCCCAAAACACTGGAGGGCCCCCTAATTCAATTTTAATATGATACTGGAACAATACAGTTTTCTAAAGTGGAAAATCATGTGATCGCTCAGCAGCACTGGTGCTAAAGTTTAAACCAGTCCCGCAATTCATCTTTGATTTCTTTAATGAGGTACATTACAGGCATCAGTTCAAAGATAAGTTATCTGAACTCATCTAAACTCGGGGGGTCAAGCCCGCTCTCTGTCAGCTTGCATCACTTTCCCATCATCCGGTCACCCTTGTGTCCACACTTCCTGTCTCACAACTGGGCTGCCAAGTCTCCCATGACCCTTTGCTGCTCTGCTTCTGTTTTGTTTAGAGAGAATCTGGGACATCTGGGATGAGCTGCAGTCTCATGGGATTTCAGCTGCTGTGGTTCATGTATTCATCGGCCTATCGCCATCCTGTACTGTCAGTTTGTGAAGCAGACCTGCCCTGTATCTAAAATGCACGTTTTGGTGGAAGTTGGAGGAAGTGTAGCAGTGCCAGAGGGGCTGAGTGAGCAGCGAGCAGAAAGAGCACATTCCAGAAGGCAGCAGAGCCCTGTGATTTTAGCAGGCTGTCACAGGGATTAGGTTACTCTGTCTGCCTCTGTGAGCTCATGCTGTTGCTGTCTCAGCGCCTCAGCAGTCCTGCTAAGCAGTGGTACAATGTATGCTCCCATAGTGAGGATAGACAAGGATCCATAATTGCGCTCTTTGACTTGTTTAGCTTATACAGTATCCCTCTGTTGTGAGTTGTTTATTTACAAATAACTTCTCATATCACTTGTCAAAGAGAGAGAGAAATAAAGGACATTAGTACGGTTTGGCTCTATTCTACTCGCACATGTCTCTAGAATAGCATCCCTATGAAATCCATTACCACATAGTCCACTAGGAGTGCTCTTTGACCAGTTCTTCACTTGTGTGCTATTTTTTTTTCTCATGCAAAGATTCGGGAGGTTATGGCAGCAGCTGTAGACTGCAGGATGTGGTGAACTCGTGTCAGTGTTATAGTAATATAAGAACTCGCAAAGTTGCCCTCTGCATCTTCATCACACTGCAGTTGTTGTTTATTGTGGATCAGAAAGGTATTTTCTGAAAGTTCTAAATAAAGGATTGCTGGCCTGTGTTTAATACTGTAGTGATGTGATTTGTATTAGTTGCATGTTGCTGATGTAAAACAGTGGGTACTCTTGAAAACATGAGTGGTTCACTGATAGCAACCCTACTTGACCTGTCACTGGCCTGCTGTGACAGTAGATAAGGTGGAGCCAAACTAACCACTTGGTTTATAATACTGCATGTTTGCATGACACAAACAGGCCCACTTTCTCTATAAACACACATTCTGCTTGTGGTAATACCCCCACACAAAGTTCAGTCTTGTGCGTTTTGCTGTGAAGTCTTTCAGCATAGGTTCAACCTGTTGTTTGTGTATAAATTGCCACCATATCTGATTTGAGTCAATTTGAGCAAGAATACTAAATACTCTTCTCAAATGTTGCAATTTTAAATTTAAGATATTTTTTTTTAGGAGTTGGGACATTTCCTGATACTTTGTTCAGCAATTACTCTATTAAACTAAAAAAAGTCTTTATTATCACTAATCGAAGGATTCTGGTGCTTTAAAGTGCTGGAACTATTGAAAAGCTCTTAGTTTAAAAGCAGGGATGAACGTTTTTGCTTTATTATCAGCAGACCAGTTTTGAATGTTAAAAGGGAATAGTGCGTGGAGAAAAAAGTAGCTGCCACGAGCAGGGAAAATCCTGCACTTACCACAGACCACTAGATTTGGCCACCTCTCAAATCATTTCATGCGATCTGGGTGCCCTCGTCACCGACCACAAAGCTTGCGCGTAAAGATACTGTTTTTGCTTTATGTTTAGCACCCATGTTGTGTTTTCAGACGACTTGGCTTCTTCAAAACATCTATACAACTACTTACTCATTATAAAGGTCACAGGCTATTTGTCTGGTGGTAGTGAGTCATTACATCATTGCATTTGATAATCTTGTCCACAAAGCGGTTCCACTTTGGCATCCCTTGCCCTCATCATGCTTTGTTTTGTTTTTTCGTGCTTGGCCTCTTCTCTCCAGCACAGCACTGCAAATAGTCAGAGAATACCTTGAAAGAGAAAACGATTTCAAAGAGGAATTTTTTGTCTTGTAAATGCAAAATCAATAACTACAAGTGGTTCTGCATGTGTTATTAATCCATCTCAACTCTGAACAGAGAGACAATTTTGTTACATCTGAGCTTTAATTGTCTTTATTTCATGTATGCAGAGAAGAATCTTTGTAGCTGTTCAATTTAATGTTTGTGCATTTCTCCCCATATCATTTAGAATTTAAGATGAGTCTTTCATTTTGAGTCAGATAAATGTGAAAACAAAAGTAATCAAGATGTACTCACAGAGTGAATAAAATTGAAGCGTGCTGTGGGCCGCTGGTGGATTGGACTCACCTGTTAATTCTGCCTGGCAGCAGGGTAAGTGGAGATCCACAGTGGATGTTAATGTGACACCATTTGAGCGGTTTGACCTGTCTGACCTCTCGTGTAGCGCACTGAGGCGAGGTGGTCGGCCTCGGCTCAGTCTGCAGCTGCGCGATTAGCTCAGAGCATCTGTCGCTTAACTTTTTGATCCTCCCTCACATCTGCATCGTAAGACGCTGCAGTGTTAATGTGCACTTAGTGCTTAGCCACCCTATATCTGGGGGCGATGGGATGCAGTGTGCTTTCTGAAAATGGGAGATGGCTGTGTAAGGAATATCCCTACACTTGTGATTCTGTCATAAAATACTAGAGAGAGTATAAAATGGAAAAAGCGATAGTAAGGGAGGGATGTTGTAAATGGAGGAGGAGCACATATACACACTTGTATTCCTCTTTGGCAGACAGCTATCCAGCCCAGCCCTGGGAGTGGAGAGATTGTTGCTTTTGTCTTGGGTGAAAGAGGCTCTCGAGGAGAGTAAATCAGCTCTTTGTTTTTTTGTGCCACTCCCTAACATGTCTCCCAGTGTTCATTAATTTAATTAGGGATGGAAAAGGAGCATGCAATAACAAGCCATGAGAAAAAACCACATTATACACCCAAATGTTAAATTAAGTCAGCAACACTGCAAATGGGGAAATGCAGCTCAGACCACAGGTGCCCCCCACCCAGCATTTTATGGAAGCTATGTTGCATGAATTACACTTGGGGATCCAAGTGGGGATCCACCATCATGCATTGTTGCAGTAACTGTCTGATTTGCTTTTTCTCAGTGAGCCAAGTTCTCCCCAGCTTTGTGGTTTTCCTTATTTTTATTTATTTTTTGATCCTCCTCCTCCGCCTGCTGCTTGTGTTTGCCTAAGATCAGGTTTAGGTGTTTCTCAAGGCCAGCTGTAGAAGGAAACCTAGACACTATTGCTGCTTCAAATAAAAACCAAGAACTCTCTATCAATGAGGTCAGTGTCTTGGCCCTAAAGTCAGTCGGGGGTTGGGGGGGAAAGGTGAAACTCCATCCACTCCCGTGACATCAGAGCAGCTAAGCAGATGCTTCAGTGGTGCCCCACTCCCTCACTGTTGACCCGAGTATCTGCCATATTAATCTAAGCATATTCTGATTGTGCTGATGGCTGTAAGGGTCATGAGACCAATTGCTATGAATGTGCTCATTGTTGAACATGAAATCTTCACAGTGGATCCCAGTCCTCTGAAATCATAATTTTACATAGCCCAGGGAACCTATGAAAGATTGCGGACATTGCTCTTCATATAAGCAGAGCATTTGCATGGGCTGCACACAGTTGAATATTTATAGGCCAGTGCTAAATTTAAAACAATTTGCTTCATCGCTAGTGCTCACTGAGAGCTTCACTCACTAACGTAGTCACAGTGCTGACGCACGGTACCTCTCTTCTTTGCTTCCCCATTACAGTAATCTTTACCAGTGCTCTGGTTTTCCAGTTTCACTTTTTAGGCCTAAAAGAAAAGACAATTGTAACACCGCTCCTAACACCCTGTGTAAATTCATGAAGAATGTAGATATTGAGAATTTTTCTGCACACTGATTGCAGTCGGCTAGGAAAACTGAAGCGAATAGTCATTTAGGGAAATTATATCTGAAGAGACTAAACTGTGAAAATGGTGCCTAGCCTTCCACTAGTATATTTAGATATCTTGGCAGCAGTGTACTCAAAGGACACTGTTGTATGGACACTAGCTTCATTTTATAAAGCAAAATCAAAATCAAGACCTGAAACTGTATAAAGACTTAAGTTTCTTTGTATTTGTAGAGATTTTTTTTTTTTTGAAGACACAAGCAGTAATTCTCTTGCATCATTGCTGTTCTTTTTCTAGGTCAACATAATTGTCAGAGCCCTTGAAGTTCTCAGCTTTGATGCAGTACAGGTATGGGTGTCTGTTTCAGACATTTTTCTAAATTTACATTTGCCCGTGTCTTCTAAATAATCATTCTACATGAGAAGACACCACAGTGTGGACATGAATTGCAGGAAACAGATGCTCATAATCCATACTTGGGCAAGATATGAAGACTCAACTCAAAAAAAAAACAAACAAACAAACAAACAAAAAAAAAATACTGACAACTGCTGCTTCTCATAAGATAACACTAGTCTTGATGACACTGTTTAGTGTATAAAATATTGAAAGAGTCTATAATGTAGAATATAGCCTTTTGCCACTCTGATGTCTGTTCTTGCTCTTAGTGTACCTAGTGCAAGATGACGGAAGAGGTGATTGTCATCGCCAAGTTCGACTACATGGCCCAGCAGGATCAGGAGCTGGACATCAAGAAAAATGAGCGTCTCTGGCTTCTCGACGACTCTAAGTCCTGGTGGAGGGTTCGAAATGCCACCAACAAAACAGGCTTTGTGCCATCCAACTACGTGGAAAGGAAAAACAGTGCCAGGAAAGCGTCTATTGTCAAGAATCTCAAAGACACACTTGGTAAAAATGTTTTTTTTTTTTGTACTTGAGTTGGCGAGGATTTAATGCTGAAGTTTACACTCTTCTACACAAATTTGTTTAGATTTATAGAGGATGTTATTATTTCTTAAGCTTTGAAGATATATTAACTGTTTCTGAAATTGGTGCTAATGTTCAATGTCTCACAGCATCTTTACAACTATGGGCTGATGGGCTTTTGGTTTTGCACATTTTAAAAAACCAGTAGCATTTCAGAGCATTGCCTATCTAGGCCAGCTACAGTAGAGGTTTGTTTCTGACCACATTGTTGTGGTATGTGACGAATATTGTGACATTCACCACAGGAAGAGGGTCACAGGCTGATGTGATTGGTTGAAATGCAGGAATAGATTTTCATCTCACTGTGCACTTCAGCTGAAACTTTAGTACCTGATTGAAGCTTCTGTAGCATTGTCTGCACGATTTCATGTTTTGAAGCATTTACTCAGGTAAGGTAGTGATCTATGTTTTTAAATGTTAATACAATTGGTATTTTTTTCCCTCTGTATGTCGGTTATGTGGAGGTAAATCAGGTCATTTCCAGTTTCTTTTTCTGTATGAGCAGCTAACCTTTTATCTTGTCTAGAATTGATACTCCACAGGTATGTTCCTCTGTCTGCACCATAGTAATATTTCTGGGCACTGTGTGTATGCTATCCAAGGTTACTATTTATCTTAGCTTAATTCTTCTTGATGGTATGTATTCGTGATCATTTTTGTTGCACACTGACCACTGGCATCCAGTCTGGGATACTGCCAGATAGCTTGACATCCATTTAGCTTGTAATTCCTTTGCTTGATTCTCTTGCTTTTATAAAATACTTCCATGAAAGCATCATCTTTAGCGTCAGAAGCTTTTCATACACTTATCTTCAAGCTGTTTGAACTACACGCCATCATTATCCTAATCATAATGGCGTAGCGGTTGTCGGTATACCCATTACGTTGTACACTACTCATCATCTGCACTTTGTGCTGTTTCATCAAAATACACTAAATCATACTGCAAAAGAAATTACCTTTAGGCTATTTTATCAGTGATATGTGATGACAATGTGCTTTTACGTAGGAGGACCTCTGTGAGGAAACCCTTTGCCCGAAAGGGTTTTTTTTCATCAGAAAGGATTGAAAGAATGGGGCTGTTCTCTGTGCTTCTAACCAAAAGTATGTCAGAAGTTTATACATGACAAGCGTTTGCAAAACCCTTATCTGTTGGACACGTGAAATGTGTCTTCCTGCTAGTGTGTGTGTGTGTGTGTGTGTGTGTGTGTGGGTGCTGTGGTTGCATGAGCCTGTCAGCTCAAATGCTCTTATGATGAAAAATCATGTTATGACAGGAAGCAGCCGCTCTAGTTTCTAATATACCGCTCATTTTCTGTTTTTACTCACTTTAATTAGCAGGGATCCCCCACCCTCCTTTTTTTCCTCTAAATGGGTTAACCTATAATTTATTTATTTATTTTCAATCTACTGCATTTTAGGTCTCCCCAGTCTTTGCAGATCTAATGTGCGTGCATGCGTGGTTGTCATGCACCACAGTGATGAGCTTCCCTGTAACTTCCCACCTGTTACTGCATCCGTTGATGAAATAGTTCACAGGAACAGCTGCAAAATGGTATTAAAGACACATCATGTCTCACATGCATGTAAAACAGGAACAAATGTGATTTAACCAAAAACCAAACTTTGTTACACCGTAATACAGCCATTGCACACTTGTAGAGGAAGAAAGGAAGGAAGAAAGAAAGGAAGATATATATTCATTAGGGATGGGCCTCAATTAAAAATTTAATCGAGTTAATTACAAGGTATGTAATTAATTAATCACAAACAAATTATCAACAAATTAAACACTTTGAATTAAAAAAATCCTTTTGCTACTAAAATTTGGAATGAATAGACATATATGCTTAACAACAAACATGTTTTATTAAACATATTAAACATTATTTATTATATAAACATGTTAATTGATTTTTTTAAAATTGCTATTAAACCAACAGATTGGGCAAAGTGCTATTATAGTTATTCAGATTTCAAGAACCGCTGATTGTATAATTTATTTGAAAAATAAAAAAATAAATGTAAACAGCACAGTAAATGACAATGATAACATCATGATATTATATTCATTTATTTATTTTGGACATTAACCCCATGTCTTTTAACATGTGGGAGGAAACCCACGCAGACATGGGAAGAACATGCAAACTCCACACAGAGAGAGGCCTGGGCCAAGGTGGAATCGAACCCAGACCTTTCAGACCACCGCGCCACCATGCTGTGTGAGTTTCCTCCGGGTACTCCGGTTTCCTCCCACGTTTGTAGCTTCATCTACTGTATACAACAGTAGTCTTTTCGAAAGTCCCATCAGAACTTTTTTTTTTTTTTAAAGCTAAAGTTGTCCCTCAGTGGACCAAGAGAAGTGGCTTCGTTGGCCATCGTTGTTGTTCGCAGATGCGTTGTTGTCGCTTGTGCATCAGATTTACAAGCATGCTAAAAAAAATTTTTTAACGCGTTAAAATCTTTGTTAATGAATTAATCAAAATGAGGAAAAAAATTAAATAAATATATATATTTATATTATTTATATTATATATATATATATATATATATATAG
>VUQK01040782.1:0-14670 GCA_015106715.1 Bujurquina vittata
TGGCGGTGTTGAGCTTTGTATTCTCCAGCAGGTGGCAGTAATGTTACTTAGAAATCATTCTGGCAGTGTTTCAGTTAACATTTATTCCAGGCTACACATCTGTTAACATATTAATGACTGTAATGTCAAACCATGGAAACTGATAGATGTAATTTATCTTGGCTCTTGACACATCAATGCCTCAAATATACACAGTGTGTAAGCGTGTATATGGGGGAACATGAGCCCATGTGCTACAAACGCCAGCGTCTGAGCCCATCAGATACATGCATGTATGAGGACACGTGTCTCTGTATGCTGGTAGCTATTATGTTTGAGTGACTGACCGCTAAGATCTTGTCCCCAATCTGC
This sequence comes from Bujurquina vittata, assembly GCA_015106715.1. Classification (NCBI taxonomy): domain Eukaryota; kingdom Metazoa; phylum Chordata; class Actinopteri; order Cichliformes; family Cichlidae; genus Bujurquina; species Bujurquina vittata. The sequence continues at coordinate 352 of VUQK01040782.1, forward strand.
AGACGCCCATCTTTATGAGCCGCACCGCCTTCAATGATCTTAGTGACATAGATGCTGTTATCTCCTGGTATGTGCTGGTTTCCCACTCCTCCAGCAATGCTGAAACCTAATCCTGAGAAATGGGGGAGCAGAGCATGAGCAAAGGAGGTGCAGGTTAACACAGAGCAGATTTACTAAATCCAGAGGGCATGGCTTAGCGTGTGCATGAGGCATCTGTAAGCCCACACAAAAGCGTTGATGTTGTGCACCAGTCCGTACTTGCACATACCTTTAGGCCCTTTGATGAGTTTGATTTCAGTAACTTTTTCCGCTGCTGGTTTTCTGCGGAGAACGTAGAGGCGGACGATAGCACCTGCCTCCTTAAGAGCCTCCACAGCTTGGCTATGTGTCACCTCCCTCACATCAACATCATTCACAAATAGGATGCAATCATTCACACTAACAAATGGAGAGACAGAGAGAGAGACTGTGGGCGAGAGAGGAAAAATACTGCATGAGTTTTTGTTTTGGTGAAGAAATCGGGCGCAATCCTCCACCAGACGAGGTCAGGAACAGTCAATCTCCAGCGATAGCTGTGTTGGGGCTCCAGTTTCACCGCAGACTTTCTCTCTACCTCTCGGTGACTAAGATTAAAGAGGGTATAATCTCTTGTTCTATTGATTTAGCACCAGGGAAAGCTGCAGTCTAGCTTCTTTCTGTTAACCGCTCATAAAAAATGATGACAACTCGATATGTGCAGTGAAAGTGACAGCCTGTGTGTATAGGAGAAACTGATTTTCAGCCATGAAATGGCTATTTTCAGACATGCACATTTTTTTCTCCAGGGCCGTGTTCTCGTGACTCCATTCATGTATTCAAGATGTATTTTATGGCCATGAAAATGATGATGCGTAAATAGGACTGAAATTATTCTTGTGGGCCGCCAGAGCTTTAACCACTGAAATACATTGCTATGGCCAAATTCAAAGGGACCCAATCACAGCTGACATCTTCATGCAAATGATGTTACATCATTCAAGCTGCATATTATCTGTGAGGCTGCATGTAAAGGAAGATTTTAAACGTTGTCAGTGTGAAGTGGCATTTTTATCATGCAATTTCTTTTTGCCTCCACAGAGCATTTATTTATATTCTTTGATAGACTGTGTTGATTTAAACTCAACCTTTATTTATTCTATATGTACGGGGGAGTAAATGTTGTAAATCACCTTTTTTTAACTGTAAAAAAAAAAAACCAAAATCTCACAAAAAAACAAATAATAAAAACAAATGATTTTTAAACAAATCACATGGGCCATTTAGCCATTCAGTTACTTTGATGGAAAGACACCTTAACCATCGTAAACTAAGCAGACAGTAGCTTAATTAAAGGCCAAGAAAAAAGAACTTGTCTTCAAGCAAATATGAGCCTTTTCTGTAGGCCTTCTTTAAGCCCATCATTCCAGATGGAAGTTTATAGGTCAAGTGTAAAGAAGACGATGCTTCTGTGTTACAGCACAGTCGCGGAAAGGGATTAAAAGTGTTTTTTTTAATACAGAAAGGCAAACTCTGTACTACACCCTCATATAAAAGTGGCAAAACATGCATATTATTGCATATTCTTGTAACAGGCTTTGTTAGGATTTCACCCTTTTGAATTTTAATTTAGGTAAGAACACAGCATTTCCATCCAAAAAATATGCTGCTCCTATCTTCTACATGTTTTGCTCATTAAGTGAGAGTGTGGCGATCCACGGCACTAACCCTGACGCACAAACCACATTTTAAACATGACGTCCCATATTATGTGTTTAAAGTCATATACACCATATACCTACATACCCTGCTTTACTTCTTATGAACAGAGTTGAAATGCAAGAAGACTTTTAAACAAGCTGAGGAAAAAATAACAAAATTTTAGTGAGGCTCTGGCATGCCTTTCTCGAATTAAACAGACAGATGGTCTCTGATGCTGAGCAGACTGAACAAGCAATGGGCAATGTATAGTACTGTGTTACATTACTTTGCACTTAAAAAAGAATACGGGAGGCTTTGCTTAAGCCTCTACTACTCTTGTTTTTGGATCTGGGAACACATGTGCATGCAGACTGGATGGGTGTTTATTGCAGTTGGTGTGTGTGGTTTTACCTGAGCCGTCCATCCTGAGCTGCAGCTCCTCCAGGTATGATTTTGGTGATGAAGATGCTGGGGTCGTCACCCACATGGGGGTTGTCCGTTCCCCCTGCTATGCTAAAACCCAGGCCTGAGTTACCCTGCAAGTCAGTGCAAACAAAACACAGTTAACTAAGTTTTCACATGACTCTCTGCAGTCCTGTGAAAAACCAAGTACATGCTGAATCACCTTGAGCAGCAATCATTTGAAATTATTGTTGCCTGTCCGACTTTATCAGTTGCTCACTTTGTTGGGAAAGGCTTTTGGCCCACTCTCTTTTGCAAAGATGCTTTAGTTCATTGAGGTTTGTGGGCACTTGTTTATTCACAGCACTCTTAAGGTCCCACATTTCAATCAGGTTGTGGTCTTAACTTTGACTGGAGCATTGCAGCACCTTGATTTGTTTCTTTTTCAGCCATTCTGTTGCAGATTTGCTGCTGTGCTTGGGATCATTGTCCTGTTACATGTGCCGATTTCGACTAAGCTTTAGCTGTCAGACAGACGGCCTCACATTTGACTCTAGAGTACTTTGGTATCCAGAAGAGTTCATGGTCGGCCCAATGACAATGCGGTGCCAAGGCCCTGTGGCTGCAACAAGTCCAAATCATCACCCCTCTGTTTTTATGTACTTTTAAGTGCATTTGATCAGCAGCTCCTGGCTTCTAATAACCCTCTTCATTCCCACAGAAGCAGTAAGAGTGTACTTAGTTTTCACAAGACTGCATATCATCAGGTGACAGTTTCATGTTTCCATGTCTTTTAATATCACTCAAAGCACTTTTACATTCACTCATTCACACAGTGCTTGACCTGCTCTACTTTCTGAACCACAGCTGCCCATATAATTATAATCATAGCACAACTACATTCTGTAAATGTGTAATGAGAATTAAAAGATCGGATCATCACACTCACTCTCTCCAGGGTGATTTCCTCATACTCGATTTCGCCTTCTGTCCCATTCACCTGTCAAGAAGATGTCAGTTTAAGGACTGTCCTTGGAGAGTACTTTGGTCACAATCAATCAGCTAATTTTCTACTTCTAGAATTAGTCCTGCTGATATGATCATCATGTGTGGACTAGTGTAACTGGCTTGCTGCTGCATTATTCTTTTAGTCCCATTCGCCTTCTGGATGAACAACTTGGCTCACATCAGCTTTACCTTTGCAATTACAGTTCAAGAGGAAGAGGGGATTTAAGAAACGTCAGACTTCTGTGTTTTGGTGTCTGACCTAGAAAACAACTTCTTTTCATGCTGCAGTGGTGCAAAAATGCTGCTGCTGCTGCTGCTCTGTGATTGCAGGCATCTCCTCATTCTCTACACAGCTCATGGTGATATGGTCACTGCTTTTCTTTACAGAAATCGCATCATTACAGAACTCTGAAGCAAATTATGGAATATTTCAATTCCGCCATATTTAGATCAAACAACGAAAGATTATTTAATTAAAATGGAGTAAAATTAATCACTGTTAGCGTTCAGATTAATACAGCAAGCAAAGACCTACCTGCACCTGGTGGGAAAGAAGTGGAACTGAACTATTAATATACAATGAATATAAAGGCACTTAAGTTAGCTGTGTGGTTAAGCCATAATATTACAATAAAGGGAAGATTAAACATAATCCTTACATATGGGGAGCCATCGAGTGTGTCAGTGTTCACGACCACTGGAGGAGTGTTTCCCTGGAGGCAGAGAGACGAAACATTATTAAGAAATAATGGCAGAAATTCAAACATGAAGCAACTCCCTGGTGAGCTCTCAGTATACCCTTGAAACCTGCAGTCACAGCCAGGACTGATGACCATTTTAGCTGTAAGCTGTGATGACACTGTTCTCACTCTGCTATGGTTATCACTCCGCTAAAGGACAGAGAGCACTGCTCCTAAACCATTTGTTATTATCCATCCACAATGGACACAGAAATAATTCACGCAAGCCCGGTCATGGCTTCATTTTGCTCTAGCTGCTAGTTAAATTACAGCACTGGTGCAGTAAGTGTCCATCTCATGAATGCTGTGGATATGGAACGCTGCCTCTTGCCCATCGATTCAAAACAAAGCTCTCAGTATGGGGATATGGGAATCGCTGTGGTGAGTTGAAGGATGATGAAGACACAGTGAACTGGTAACATGACAAAGACGCACAGCATGGTTAGCCCATTTAGTATAATATCAGCTCACTTAATGGTCAGTGATTTTTATTCCAAACCCATACCGCAGCAAAGCTCGTAAAGCCTGATTAAATCACAACATTTCAACGAGTTATTCATCAGGAACAAAGTGATAGAAAATAATATAAAAGGCAGCAACTCAATGACAGGACAAGTTTTTTGCCGTGGATGTGGGTTGGCTTTACCTGCCAACACTTCTCTTTCAGCTCATCTGAAGCGTCACAGTTAACCTTTTGTTCATCCTTGTTTATTTCAGTTCAGTTTTATTCACATAGCACCAGCTCCACCGCACCAGCCATCAGCATTGCATTCGCATTCTTTCATTCAGGATTTACTCACATCTTCAATCACTCTGATGCTGCAAGATGTGAGTACGCCGTTGACTGACTCCCTGTGCAAAACGCCACTCTTCGTTTTTGTTGCTGTTCTTTAGCACACTGATTAGCATGGGAAAGACACCGTGCATCCAAAAGTGCTTAGAGAAAAGCAAACAGCAGCACAAAATCAGCCTGCTGACCTTCACAGACCCGACAGCTCTGACACACACAAACAGCTGAGCGGCCAATCTAAACACATTCGCTTTCAATAAAATGGCTTCACATTCCTACCCAGTGATCTTTATGCGATGCAAAGGGAAGTTATTTTTTACTCACTCTAAGATATTTAAGCTGAGGCAAAGGAAGAAGCACTTACAGTTATCCATTCATTCATATATTCGCTGAAAACTACAGCGGGATGTGACTCTATAAATACATTATAGCAGCCTACAGCAGCCTTTTTGGTAGTTTTCAACAGACTTTTAACGACATAACATTTTTACTAGTCACAGCAGGAAGTGCGGATTATTCACATTTTGTTCACAATGGCTCAGTTTCATTAAGTATTTCATGGTACTGGAGGAAAAGTGCAGGGGTAACTAATGACATTAACGAAGCCTCTGTTTCAATCTGTGTCCCAGAGCTGGCATGCACTATAACAATATGATACCGCAGCAGAATTATTTTATTAACAATATTAATTTTATCTGAGGAGCCCAGAAGTGCCATGAAGCCTGCTCCCTAAACATGTTGGACATATGAGATGATACTAATGACACGGACGGTTTCAGAAAACGTCAGTCCAAGTGAAGAAAAGACATAAACCTCTCTTCTGATGAGTGTTTCAACCGCTCACTGTCTGATTGCAGCATTGCCTGTGCACAGCTTCATCATGCACGGCAGCTGCATCCAGCGGTGCTACTGAACATTACGTCAAATTCATCCTTATCTAGAGGGAGAAATAATGAGTATAGCGAGCAGAAATCTAAGCCTAGTGCAGGCAATTTCCCTGCAGGGATTTTGACAGAGCTGTCTCTCTCTCTCTCCCTGCTCTGTCAAGTCTTTCGAAATCAGGGCTGTTAGGATTTACAGTGTTTGGCTGCTCTTGCCCACCTATACTTTAACACCACCTATTCAGCCAGCTCTGGCACGTCTTTATAGGCAGCACCAACCATCCATCAGCAAACAGACCCTAATGCATTTACTGTACATGCAGGAAGCTCATTTCCACAATATGCATATTCAGACGAATAAAACAAGAAAAAAGCAGCAGATTTAGAGATGTTTTGTGTGCTGCTGTGATTTAAAAAAAATCCAAAATGAAAGAATATATTTCAATATTCTAACACACACTGTGCTGGAGCAGCGGGACAGTCAATTAGGGCTTTTTAATCAGTTTGTGTTGCTCTTTAAGGATTGAATCAGTGAGTTATTGGCAGGTTATGTGAAATGTAGTATATAGCTGTCATTTTTAGGTTAGATGCTGTGAGATTTTTGTGCAGGAAGTTACAGAGTTTAACTTCAATGTCACAATATGCACACATTTCTCATTTACTGCCTCCTTTAATTATACTTTTTTGTGTGTATGTGTGTGTGTGTGTGGGGTGGGGGGGTTGATTGTTTATTGAATCGCTCTCACAAATGTGCAATACCACTCACACACACGGCCTGAGCAGGATTTGATTAGTATTACTAGATTGAGACTGCTTGAGCTCCCCATGATTAAAATGTCTATAATGTGCATTAATGGCAGCAATCTGTGAAGATTCCACAAAACAAATCCTGGTAAAATTAAATTACATAATCTAATGTAATCTTCTGTGCCAGTTCCTTTTTCATCAAAATTTGTGCAAATATGCTGAGGTGGATTCATGCAAAAACAAACAAACAAAAGAACATGTTTAAAACATGCCTACCATTTTATGATGTCGATGTTTCTTGGCCTTCCGTACATTGTTGAGGAATCGGCAGCCCATCTTTTTGGCGTACCACACAGACATGAACATTGTGCTTTGGTTCTTAGATTTCAGTCATTAATATTGAATATCACACCCTGTTCAAGTCTTAAAATGACATACAGACACACTGAGAGTGTGCTGAAGGTTTTAGAGCACACTCTGCAAGTGTCTCCTTTCAAATTCACCACAAAGTACCACCAAGGTATTGTTGCCAAGTGAGCCATTAGGTCTAGGCCCTGCCATAACAGTTAGTGTCTACAGCGGATCAATTAAAAAATATCTGTTTCAACTTAGGACATTATGTTTGAGCTTTGCATTTAAAACAAATCTAACTGAAACCTGATAGCAAAGATAGCATGCTCAAGACATGGGATACACCTTTCAATGATTTCAAATCCAGAATCAGACGAGGAGCACAGCTCAGTAATGTTTTCCTCTTGCCGACTCGGTGCTGAAGACTTCATCCACCAAGGTTGAGCTTGATCACTTGTAGCCAATAAGTCTTGTTATTATCTGACATCTAATCATCCAGCCTTTGGAAATCCATCCATCCAGAATAAAAATAAACAGATTCTGTCATCCTCCATCCTCTGGGAGTGGACTACGATAGCCGTGCCGCCCTGCTACTGGTCTGTGCTTGGTGAGAACGCAGTTCACATTTTCTGTTGCTACTGTACTGTACCCCTCCCATCCCTGCTGCTGAGAGAAAGAGGAGCAGGCAGGAAAGTTTGATGGCAATTACTTAGCTGTCTCTCTGTATAATGTCTACGTCGGCAATGTGAAAGGCTGAGGAATTATACTTTGAGTGAACCTAGAAGGACAAGTAGCTCAAACTGGCCTCACTTTTCCTCATGAACAATCAAAACTGAAAGGTTTTTAAGTCCCAGTTCTAGTAAAACGAATGAAGCCTAAACACAGTAGTGACAGCTTGGGTGGAAAAAAATGTGCTTTTTTTTTGCCTGACCTGAGCTATTTTTGAAAGTGTGCACATTTCCCTCAAGGTGAGATTTTGAAAATGAACTTAGAAGAAGTTGGAGTAGTTGAGTAGCAGTCTTTAGCAGATAATGATCAAAGCCTCCCTCTTTGTTGTTCAGGCGTCTATGGTCCATGTTTTGGTGACTGGACATGCATGCATGTTAGCAAGTTCCTTTGAGAAACTTGGCCTTCCCTGCATTTATGATGAGCGGAAACTGAAATTTAAAGTGAGTTGGCAGATGCAATTCAGAGTGTTATAAAAGCATCATGTTTCATTCAGGTTATTGACCTAACTTAAATGCACATAATGTCAGCTCAATGTTTGAGTCTCTTCTGCTGTTTTGCTGATTTCTGTTTCACCGTGTCTATGTGCAGCTCCATTCTGACACACACACACACACACACACACACACACACACACACAGTGAAAGAGAGAGCAGAGGAGAGTCGCAAAGCAGCAGCAGAGTCATGCCACAACGGGTGGCTTGTTATGGTTTAAGATGCCAATATTCTCATGTGCCATCCACTGATTATGAATATTGTTTTTAGCACCTTAACTGCCAACACTTAAATCATTTTCAAGTTTAACAATCAGCAGAAAACATAATTTTACATAAACTTACCAACAATGTAATTGCTTGGGTGCAAATAGCATTTTTGCCTTTTTATTATTATTATTATTATTATTATTATTATGTTGAATATGATGAATATCATAAAAACACCACTGACAGCAAAACTCTGAACACACAATGGATATGAAGAAAAGAGCAGCTGTCTGAAGAGGACACTTAGCTTGCCATTTATTTTTCTTTACCTTGAATAATTACACGGTGCATGTAATTACTATGAAAGCACACATCTGTGTTCAGAAAAAAAAAGGTTTAAAATGATCCTTTTTTCCAAGCTTGCGCAAACTCTCAGAAAGACAGATGGATTGGCAGGCGAGGAATATATGCACAAACACATGCATGCACACTGAACAGACTTAAGCGAGGACATGCTGAAGGACAAGCTGTCAGCAAATGTTCTCATTCTGTGAAATAAAATCCCTCCATTTACCTATCTAATATTCTCACCCTTCCAATTGGAAGGCCTTTTCTATGCTTTACTCCGCCATTCAGCACGAACAGCTCTCTCATCCTCTTTCAGTCCCCCCCCCCCCCTTCCCAAAGGACCTGAGCTGCGGCTGCACAGTAATTACACTGAAACTGCAGGGACATATTTAAACATTTATTAAAGAAAAGTAGGGACGATGGGAAAATGAAGATGGAAACCAGATACTGCCCGGACAAGAATGGAGAGCAGAAAGGGGAGGGAATAATGGGGAGCTCTTGGGGAATCACTACAGAAATTTGTAAGTGATCCTTACGTTAAAAACAACTGAATTTCGCAAAGTGTTAAACACGTGTCAGAGGGTTTGACTGCTTTGTACGACCAGGATTTGTGTGATTTGTGCATCTGTGGTTGGAGACAAGAGAAAGTGATATGAATCCTTTTTCATTAGAACTGAGTGAGTATAATAAACTGCTTGGTGGGAGTCTTCAGTAAGCACTTAGAGCCTTCTGGTTTTCACGTTCAGCTTGGCAGCTGAAGGATTAATGGCAAAGATAAACACCGCGTAGAGTTTTTATCTCAACAAGTCCAAACTGTCACAATAATAGTACCTCATGCATTATTAAAAACCCTACCCTATGATATTTTTTGTATTTTTAGACAGACCTCTGTCTTTAAGGAGAATTATATAAAGAGAAGGAAAAAAGCTATAGCACGACTTTCAGGCCAGTTTATTCAAAATTCCGCAAATAAAATGAATTTTTAAAAATACTTTTTATGTTTGAATGGCGCACTAATGGTTTATTAGGACTTAGTTTTTCAAGATAATCTTTTAAAGCACCATTTTCATATTATTTTGTGATAAGAAAGCAAATAATTAATTTGAATAAATCTCCATGTGCTATAGACTCCATATAATGTGACAAAGGAAAGCCTTAATTTGCTGTGCTTGCTGTTAGAACATGAACTTTAAATAAACTAACAGCAGATAAACAAAAGAAGAGCACTCAACACATCAGTTTTTGTATTTATGCGGACTTAAGGAGTCATATCGAGTAAGAGGCGGAAAGATTCATCAGCGTGAGCGCAGATCGATATCAAAAGTTCTGTGCAGTGTGAAAAAAAAGATTTCTAATTACATTACCAGATAAGTTTAAAAAATGGATGTCATTTGAAGCTAAAGCACCTCTTTGCTAAATCATGTACATAACCCAAAGACCTTCTGTTACTTGCCAAACCATTGCAGTGCTTCCAGAGACAATCCTACCCATAAATCAATGGGCCCTGGAGTGGTACTGGCAAACCCCACACCATTAGAGCAATAAAGAGACAGACTGACGATACCGCCTACACATCAATGACAGCCACACGGGCATTACATCGGCTGCAAAGACATCCACACACAAAGGCATTACTGCAATGCATCTTGAAGACAGGACACACTTAACCCAACCAGTGGGGAAAATTGAGTGCATGCATCTATAGAATGCAGAGCTTCTGTGTATGTCTGAGGGAATGCACGCAAACACATTTTTCTTACTGATGACTTCATGCTGGAGGGAGCGCGGTCTCCCATATGTTAAACAGCTTAATTCTAAGCATGTTCTATTAAATGTGGTGTGTTCAAAGTCAGAGCAGGCCCACAAAGACAATAATGATGTATAATTACAAGAGTAACTACTTGTTCAACAGACATGGAGAGACTGAAAGCCAAATTCTATAGTGCACTTATTTCAGTGATCCTGTCTTTTTGCTTTTAAAGTAATTACATTGCAGCTCATTGCTAACTCCCCTTGATGTTAAGATTTTCAACTGATAGAAAAATATTTTTAGAAAAAATTTAGGAAGGCGCAATTTCCCAGTGCAACCGGATGAATTTCTCTACCATTATATGGAAATTTTGCCTTGCAAGTGTGAGCAATGCATGGAGCATGACGCAAATGCAACCTGTCTGTTCATAAAAATGTTTTATAGAGGAAACAGAACAGCCATCTTTTCAAGGTTATGAAAGTGAGTGTGCAGTCTAACACTGACACCTACAGGTTTCAGTCTCCCCTGCAAAAAGATTATATATCTCTGTCTAGCAATACCCGTGTCACAACGCCTTCAACACACATCAGGATTCGTTTTACCTATGTCTCACACCATCATAGGTGTTTTTCCATTTTATTACATGTTTTGGGATTGTTGGGAAATATGAAATCCTACAATCACCGCCCAGGAGCCTACAGGTGCAGAGGCTATGTGCTATTTCTTTAACTCATAGGAACAGCCATATGCATGTGACGACAGATCTGAACATTACAGTCTGATTGAATTTCCAACATTTAAAAACCGCTCAGTTCCAGTTATGCGACTTTAGTCCCAAATATAGCCATTGAGTTTGAGCTGAACAAATCTGTTAGACAAAGGAGATTTGAATGACAATGAGCATGAAGCCACTGATATGATCAGAAAACAGATGACCTCATACACTGTCAGTACAGATAAAATGGCGATGAATGGGCAGCTGTCTCTCTGCAATCAGACAGCGAGCCAAAGACACGGAACAAGGATAAAAATCACACTGATTATGATGACTGATGATGACACTGGTCACTTTCACGTTGATGGAGCAGCACGGACTGCTGTGCTCTTACCAGTGTGGAAACAGCGGAGGTGTACATTGGAGTGTGTCCCGTAGACATCAACACAGGCTGCAAAACAACAGAAGGAGAGGATAACTGTGCAGGCCATGTACACGGGCACAGGGAAGAACAGTGGGTACCGCTCAGTCTTTTCTCTTTTTCTTTATCTCAAATATGGTGATTGATATTGTACAGTTTAAAGAAATCCTCAAGGCATACAAAATGCCCTGAATGTGACATTTGATATTGTACAGTTTAAAGAAATCCTCAAGGCACACAAAATGCCCTGAATGTGACATTTGATGGACCTAAACTGTAATCTACTATGCTACAATATTTCAAGTGCGATACACTTGCTATTTGCAAAATCTTAGAAACTTGTAACAATGTCCCATATAGCGAAGGTTTGATTAAAAACTGTGTACTGAGTGTGTGTACAAGCATCATCCCTGAAGATGAATTAAAATATATTTATGCACCACTGCAGAACAGTGATCAAATGATCAAACAAAACAGAAAAAAAATACACAACGTATTGTGTGATTGTCGGCACAGATTGTTTTGTTTCTCTACTAGTCAGTGATAGCTTATACATGAGAAAGTAAAAAACAGATTAAGCTGCACATATGACCAGGAAGAAGCAGTGGGACTGTCTGTGCTTGTTAAAGCAGAATGGATTACTCGGCACAGCTGAAGTTGCTTCTTTGAACAATCCACCATATGTTGATGAATTTTACAAATAGCAGCAATGCAGCATTTTCACATTTCAGGAGACCTCTTTCCTCCCGCTGGAAAAGTTTTAAATTACAACAAAGCATGTAATTAAAGTATGAATGTTAGGGCCGCTGTGGTTGCTGATCCAGTATAGTACTTGTTAGCTGGATGCATGCTGATCCTGCAATTAACAGACACTAGCTGCCTTTCTCTGCTATAGACACAGCTTTCTATTCACTGCTTCACTGGAAATATTTTGCCTTGCTCAATGGCAAGTCAGGAGTAGCTGTAGGAAAGCTGAGCTTTTACTATTTGCACAAACAGGACTTTCCCTGGAGCTGAAGAGTTGGAAAAAGGCAACTTTGTGCTTACGAGTCAACCTTTCTGTAGCCAGGACCCAGTCACAAGCTGTGAGGTGGCTGCAGGAGGGGGTAAGTAGTGTGGAAAAGGGAATGAGAAGCACAGAAACTAATTAAAGATGGAAATGTAAACGTTAGGAAATGGTATTGATGCAGGCCAGGCTTTCCACTGTTGTTCAAAAAACAGAAAACCAGTTCACAAAAGCAAAATGTCAGCCTTGAGGGGATCCTGTGTGATGACACAGTGCAGATAAACCAGGCATCATCATCATCGTCATCATCGTCATCATCATACTTACACTGAAATCAATTGTTAGTGTCTTCAAATCTTCACCAAAATCACAACTAACACAAAGTCTGCAAGTCAATGACCTGTTAGTCATATATAACCAGTTGTGGAAGCTGATTATTGGACCTGTTTAAATACTTGCATGTGTCTCATAATATTGCAAAATTAGATCACAATATGGTTTTCACTCACATGACTCTGACTGGGACAAACATAAAGGGCTCCACATGTTCATCCATCCACCCAGCCTAGGATGGAGTTACGTTATTTTATTTGTTTTTATAACTATTCAAGGATGTACACCGCTCCCGGAGCGTGAAGCGAACAATTCGCTTTGAACTAAGTAAAGGCAGACCTTTGTGCTTCATCGTGCATTCAGCTCTCCCTGAAGAGAAACACAAAACTTCATAAATAATAGCAGTATTCCAAAAATAGAAATAGGGCCAATCCTGATTCAAAAACACTGCAAACAACATCAACATGCTCTCTTTCACATATTAGGAAAAATATCCTCAAGACAGAATTTCACTGCAGTGTAGGTGTCTTAATAACAGCGTTATTGCTGCTAATGCAATTTGGTGGTTTATAAACCGTTCTCTGTGTCACACAAGGTTTGGTGCAGTGAACATGCTAAGCAGCAGAATTATCTTTGGACAAATGGGGATAGTCTAGAAAGTCTATTTTAGTAGAGTTTTAGAGGCATGCGACACTACCACAAACCACACTGGTTTATACTGTAAAATGTTTGCATTTTGCACAAAGTATTACCCATTATACTTAATTCATATCATATTGAGGGAAAATATAAAGGCAAGGAATTTATAGCCTGTACTGTAATATTTGATAAAGTGAGTGGTGAGTTGTAGAGTACTAATGTGTATATATTGACTGCGCTATACTGTAACTATATATCAGTGTAAAAGAGACCTAATTTTAAGTTATGAGTAATTACTACAACCTTAGTTTAGCAAATTTTACATACTAGTACATGCAATATTATTCGGCCCCCTTGCGTTAATACTTTGTAGCACCACCTTTTACATGGAGACACTGAAATTCTTGCCCATTCTTCCTTGCAAAACAGCTCGAGCTCAGTGAGGTTGGATGGAGAGCGTTTGTGACAGCAGTCTTCAGCTCTTTCCACAGATTCTCGATTGCATTCAGGTCTGGACTTTGACTTGGCCATTCCAACACCTGGATACATTTATATGTGAACCATTCCATCGTAGATTTGGCTTTATGTTTTGGATCATTGTCTTGTTGGAAGATAAATCTCCGTCCAGTCTCAGGTCTCTTGCAGACTCCAACAGGTTTTCTTCAAGAATAATCCTGTATTTGGCCCCATCCATCTTCCCATCAATTTTGACCATCTTCCCTGTCCTTGGTCTTCATGATGCTCTCTGCGCTTTCAAAAGAACCCTGAGACTATCACAGAGCAGGTGCATTTATGCAGAGACTTGATTACACAAAGGTTGAGTCTATTTATCATCATCAGTCATTTGAGACAACATTGGATCATTCAGAGATCCTCACTGAACTTCTGGAGTGAGTTTGCTGCACTGAAAGTAAAGGGGCCCAATAATATTGCACGCCCTACTTTTCAGTTCTTATTTGTTAAAAAAGTTTGACACATCCAATAAATTTCATTCCACTTCACGATTGTGTCCCACTTGTTGTTGATTCTTCACAAAAAGTTA
>VUQK01040793.1:0-13009 GCA_015106715.1 Bujurquina vittata
AAGGCCTGATTAAACAAGAAAGTTTTCAGTTGCTTTTTAAAAGACTCCACAGAGTCCGCCAAACGGAGCTGGAGTGCCAGAGGTTTCCAGAGTTTAGGTGCTACTGTCTGAAAAGCTTTGTCCCCCTTGGACTTTAGTCTTGTACGGGGGACGACTAAAAGATTCTGAGCTTGAGATCGAAGGCAGCGAGCAGCAGTATGTTTGCTGAGTAATTGGGAAATATAGTCTGGGGCTTGTCCATTTAGTGCTCTGTATGTAAGAGTGAGAATTTTAAACTGAATTCTAAAAGCAACTGGAAGCCAATGTAGAGAGAATAAAACAGGGGTAATGTGTGCTCTTTTGCTGGATTTTCTTAGGAGTCTAGGTGCTGCGTTTTGTATTGTTTGGAGGCGTGAAAGAGATGATTTATTTAGGCTGGTGAAAAGGGCATTACAATAATCTAGGCGTGATGACACAAATGCATGACCAATGTTCTCTAAATAAGAAGAGGAAACTATAGTTCTCAATTTAGAAATGTTCCGCAAGTGAAAGAAACAGGAGCGTGTGATAGATTTTATATGTGAGTCAAATCCCAAGGAGGACTCAAATACTACTCCAAGGTTGCGGACCATAGTTTTTGCAGGTGAGAAAAAAAGGAAGTAATCACCTGAAACACCTTGAGCTGAAATGCAGCGTTTGCAGGTTTCCATCCGACCTGCAGCCCTTTGCTGCATGTCCTCCTCTCCCTCCCCCTCATTTCTGTCTACTCTTCACTGCTACACTGTCAAAATAAAGGCAAAAAAGCCTGAAAATAAACCTTTAAGAAAAAATTATAGACTTGAAGGCACAGAGGTCACAACATTTCCTCAGTGAAGGTAATTATGAGGCAGGAATCAGTGATAATTAGGGCTCGCCATTGTAATCTGTCAGTGAAAAGTTGCAGTGAAGCTCTGGCTGAATATAAGAACAGTGATTTCAGAGATTAGTATCTTCTGCCATCATAAAGTCCTCCTTTACTTTTACATCCAATTCATTTCATGTTCACATGCGTTCCATTATTACCGGCTCACTCGCACCTGCTGGCTGCTGCACACCTGCAGCTGACGTCTCCGTGTCTGTCCGAGAAGCTGAGGCGGATGAACACTTACAGGCTGCTGAGCTGGCAGGCTGCCAGCTTACTCCATGATCAGGGTCGTGACCTTCGCTTCACTTCCAGAGTGAATTATTTACCGCCTACCAGGATCTAACATTTCATGTCCTTCATGTTTCTTAAAGGGATTTTCATTCAGTATCTGAGGTTGTTGAGACTGCCTTTGGGAGAAAATGGTACATGTGGCATCGCTTATAACCAGCAAAATTTGCGAGCTCTCTCATTCAACTAAATGCATTGAATGTAATTTGAGAAAAATGCTGAGAACAGAGTTGCACGTCTTTCGTATCCACAGGAAAGCAGTGAAGACTAACTTAGCTTCCCTTATGTCCTTCTGCTGAAGATTACACCTGAAAGCAGTGACAGTGCAGTGTAGATGTTCAAGATGCTTTGTACACCCCAAAGCTGAAATAGTCAGCGTTCTTTTTAAGGTATTATGCTGCTGTAATTCTGGCCAAACTACAGTTTTGTGTACTAAGTGATAAATGGGCTGCTTCTCCTAAAGCACTTTTTGGCACTCAAAACACTTCATATAACATGTCTCATTCACACAAGCAGTTTTTTCTACACCTGAGCGATTTCTATCTGAACATTTACACACCAATGAATGCATCTGAGAAAACTTGGGGTTCAGTATTTTACGCAAGACTGATTGGGTCTAAGAGCGCTTTGGTAATCGTTAGCTCTACAAGACTGCAGAAAGTGAACATCCTATAAGAAGTGTTTCATAGTTGGGACTAAAAAAAAAAAGACCTATGCTCCAGAGTACTCCTGTACTGCACAATGTAACGTGATACCATGATATAGGTAAAATGCATTGAATACTGCAGATTGTAACAGACAAATATGTTATTAAATAATAAAGCTAAACTGTATGCTGTATTTTGATAGTAGTTCCTCTACTATTTAGACTTATTTTTTTCATTTAACCTTCAGTTTGATTGTTTTTCTGCTGTTTCTTGGCTTTTTGTTTTGACAGATTAGCTCCCAACTCCTTCCTGTTTGCCAATTTTTCTTCTTCCGCGTTTCTTATTCAGTCATCTAATTTTTCCTTTCTTTTCCCTTCATTCATATTGTCAACTCGAACAAGTTAAATATTAATATGTCTTTTCTGTTTGATTAGTCCAATTATTGTTTTATGTGCTATTTTAGAGGCTTAATCATGTTGAGATAACCATATAGTTCCACTGGGCGGGACGGCGGAATGATACCAGTATCGGAGTCCATAAAAGCAGCTGCAGCGCGTCTGTATGCTAATGAGAATCAGGGGAGTCCGGAAGCGTAGGTTGAAAACACTGCTGGGAACGATTTGTAAGTAACACGCACTGCTTAGAGTATTAATGTCTGAGTGAACTTTCTAATATATGATGTTCTGAAAGCCAAAGCTCATTATTTTAACTAACGGGGCTTTATGGTGCCTAACCGGAGCTAAAGAAGCTCGCCAGTTCTCAGTTTAAAGACGTGACTGATAAACAGTGACCCCACAGCCATAGGCTTTAATAATACTGAGGAGAACTTGTTACAGACGCGGTCAGTGTAAAGCTGCTTCCGCTTTCACGTTAAGCCTTTAGCGTCACCAGCTTGTGTCCGCTCAAAGGCGGAAGATGGTCCTAAACAGAAGTTAGGAGCTCTTCTGCTTTTCCGCTTCCACGTCTTTCTGCGGGAGATATTTCAAACGGGGTCTCCCTGCCGACTTCGCCCCTAATGATACTGTCAGGTCAGCAGGTGGCTACAGCTAAAGGCTAATGGCTGTTGACTGAACACCAAACACTCCCAAGTACGTGCACCCGTCTGAAGCTTTGTCTCGTAGGACATTAAACTGGCTCTAATTAAATGCAGAATGAGGGGGAAAGTTTAAAGGTTTACAAACATCACAAAAATGTGGTGGTTTTAATTACTAAGGTGTCTAAAAAACTGTCAGGAGGGGCCCTTTGCTGTCGGGAGGGGCCCCTTGCATTACAGCTGCAGGCAGGCCTCTAGCTTCCAGCTACTGCAGCTACAGTTTCTCTGGGTAGTCTGCTCTGCAGCGTTTAGTCACTGCAATTTTACAAAAGCAGAGGTACTGATTCAATAAATGGATGTTTGACACCTCCAGAAACCTAATTACGTTCTCTTTGCAGTGTTAAGATGCAGATCTTTGTCAAGACCCTGACGGGCAAGACCATCACCCTGGAGGTGGAGCCCAGTGACACCATTGAGAATGTGAAGGCCAAGATCCAGGACAAAGAGGGCATCCCTCCTGACCAGCAGCGTCTGATCTTTGCAGGCAAGCAGCTGGAAGATGGCCGCACCCTTTCAGACTACAACATCCAGAAGGAGTCCACCCTCCACCTGGTGCTCCGTCTGAGAGGAGGCATGCAGATCTTTGTCAAGACCCTGACAGGCAAGACCATCACCCTGGAGGTGGAGCCCAGTGACACCATTGAGAATGTGAAGGCCAAGATCCAGGACAAAGAGGGCATCCCTCCTGACCAGCAGCGTCTGATCTTTGCAGGCAAGCAGCTGGAAGATGGCCGCACCCTGTCTGACTACAACATCCAGAAGGAGTCCACCCTCCACCTGGTGCTCCGTCTGAGGGGAGGAAACTAATCTGCTGCTTCTAAGATACCTGCGTTTATTGCTTGCTGATCCACTATCTGCATTTCATTTTATTTTCAATAAAGTTTGCTTTTCCTAAACCTTTAACAGATTGAAATTTTACATTTGCTGACATTTGGCTGAGCAGCAGCATATATGATCAAACTGATTTAAATGTGATGTTTTTGAAAGTTCAGATTTAAGTTTGATTTAAAACGGGATGTGAGGGCTGAGTGTTACAAATAAAATAGCTTCTGTCACCTGTTCTGACTAACTTGGAATTTTTTGCCACTAAATTGGAATTTGCTGTTTTGCAAAATATTCATCTAGATATAAAGCTTGAGTCAGGTCAATTATATAAGGGGTCTGGCAGAGGGTCCCAACAGAAAGGGTGCTGTTACAGTGAGTGAGGATAGGAGTCAGATGTCTCTCATACAATTTTAATATACTTTTTATTCCATGCTGCATCTTTGTTTACAAATTTCATATTACAGAAGCTATTCACAAATGATCAGAAACTTCTGACAGTGTATTCATACTATTTAAACTAGGAAAGGAAAATCACCTCAAAATTAAATGCATGAATGTTGAAGTTGGGACAAACACAGCTTTTAAACGTTAATTTGTCCTGGATTTTTCATCAGAAGTGTAAGCAACAGTCAGAAGTCATGTGCATTGCGGGTTCAGAGGGATTGTGCATTTTTTGTGTCTATCAGTGTAACTACAAGCAGCTGGTGTGCCAGAGCAGACCTGAGTGCTGCAATTCAAACCAAAGGAGGCCGATTATGAGCTGAGATCAGTTAGCAGCACTCTGCACCGTCCCTCGTTGTGTTCACAGAATGGTTTCAGCACACGGGTCACCAAAGTGAGCTCGCAATTTCCCGTAAGACCCTTTGTGTATATTAGTCAGTGACAGGTTGTCAGGGGGGTAAAGGTCGTGCTGATGCTGGGAGTAGAGGCCCGACTCCTCGCAGTCTGACTCCACCCGGATGCTGACTTTGTGCACAGGCTGGCGTGGTGGCTGCTGCAGAGGAGGCTCCGAGCTCATCTGGGAGTGGGCAGGTGAGGGGGGGCAGGAGATCTTCAGGTGCAGAGTGATGCTGAGGAACAGTGATGATGAAACACTTTTACTCTCCACCGCTCTCACAGTTTCCAGTTTATTAGGAACACTGACCTCAAACCAGCAGTCCTACAACAAAGCATCCCCTTCTATTACAGTTTATTGCAATAACATTTTTGTCATTAATCTCATAATTTCGTCTGGCTAAAGAACGATTTATCCCCGTGTTTCTCATCAGAGTATCAGGAAAATGGAGCTCACGCTGTTTCTCTGCATCAGTTATCAGCTGCTCTCTGCAAAATGTAACTAAAGCTTTTACCACCAGGGGGCAGTGTTTTACAATTTACTGATTTTCTCTCAGCTGATTAGTTTTAGCAACAGGCACACAGCATCAGAATAAGAATCTGAAATGTATATTGAGAGATTATAAATATATACAGCTCCAGGTATGAAAAGTGTGCTCTGTGCAGAGGTTTCTGTATTGGGGTTGCTGATCCTTTGTTCTACCTCAGTAAACACTTCCCTGACATTAAAAAAAGACACTGAAAAAAGTAACATTGTGACTCAAAGCTGTTACATGAGCATCCAGCACTGATCTGTTTCCAGTCAGATCCGCCGTGCACGTGTGACGAGGAGAGGCTGAAACCACTCGCCCACTGGCCAATCACGAGCCAGTGAGCACACCGTGGATTCCTTTTTGAATCAAAGTATGACAGCAATTTAAAAAATAGACTTCTTATTCAGTAGGATCCAAAACAAGTGACTGAGCCCATGAACTCAACCGGAAAGTGTTCAGAGGTGATTTTGGAATTTTAGCATCGCTGCAGGAAGAGTCCGGGCCGGCACACCTGTGTGACACGTCCTCCAACAATAATGATTTGCTGGGACTTTTGCACATTAGCTTTTGCACAACATGGATGTTAAAGGCATAAAGTCAAAGTGGTTGTTTCTTCACTTTCAGGTGTTTTTAATTAATTCAATTAATTTTGAAGGATTTAAAATGATTAAATACACTATTCAACAATGTTTACCTTTATATTTACATTATTAAGCCTGATTAAAAAAAAATCTACAATTGTGGGAAATTTCAAGTGACCATTTTTTCACAGAAGTTCATGAAACTTTCCTGAGTAGAAATGATTGCAAGACACAAACCCACGAACCATGTTTGCAGCAGCTGTGAAACAAGTGTGATGTTGTTCAAATGTGTTTTGCTTGTAACTTCTCACTGTTAACACAATCACAGCCTGGCAGCTACCAAACACACAGTTTAACATGACAGTGAAACTAACTGATGACTTGTTTCAGTGCTCAGCAGATCAGTCAGTGTGGAAATATGAAGGAAGAATATACACATTTTGCAGTACAGAGAAGTGAGAATATATATATATATTTACATACATGTAAACGCATGGACGCACACACACACACACACACACACACACAGATATGCCAGGAACTACAGTGATTAAATGAAAAGCAGGATACGATTTAAAGTTAAAGGATGCATCTAGAGCAGAGGTTTTCAAACTGTGAGAGGAAGTTTGTTGCTGACTTTTAACATGAATATATCACATGAGTTTTAACAGTTCCACATTAACGTGTCCACTGTGTCTTATTCTAAATTTGTATTCTCCTCCTGAGAGTCACTGAAACACAGAGGAATAAAAAAGGCAGACGCGGGAACAACACATCATGGGCCCCCCGTCATCCGAGATAGTTTAGTTTTTGAGTGACTCTGTGTCTCTTCCACAGTGTGTCTTTTGTCCTCTCTCTCTCCCCTTACAGCAGATGACTGCCCCTCCCTGAGCCTGGAGGTTTCTTCCTGTTAAAAGGGAGTTTTTCCTTCCCACCGTCGCCAAGTGCTGCTCATACAGAAGGGGGTCGTTTGGACTGTTGGGTTTTCTCTGTATTATTGCAGGGTCTTTATCTACAATATAAAGCACCTTCAGGCGGCTGTTTGTTGTCATTTGGCGCTGTATAAATAAAACTGAACTCAATTTAATATTTTCCCTTGCCGTTTGGCTCGCTTCTATGCACCAAACCACCGCGGTTAGATTTAGTGGGAAACACAGGTTCAGGACCCACAGTGTTGAACTTTGAAAACCCCTGACCTAGAATATGTACATCCTATTAATAATTCAAATGACAGTTTCACAGTGTTCACTGTACACAACAGTTTCTATGAAAGGTCACTGAATTACATTTCTGTTATCTATAATGTATATCTTTCCTGCAGAGAAACATTGCAGGCAGCTAAAATATACTCTACAAATAAGAATACTTAAGTCCAAAATTCACCATTCTACACACTGGAGCTATAAACACAAGAGAAGCAGCATCTGTTAACTCAATCAAATGTGTATTTCTAAACTGTAACTATGTGTTTTGTGGTGCGGAAGTTTTGTCCCAGCCAGTGTTGCTGTCAGGCGAACATATCAGATCGCTGTAGGGCACGTGCAGTTTCAGCACACAGTACCTGCGGTCCAGCTCGTTTTGATCAGATGTGACTGTTGAGTACGGGTTCATCTCCTGCAAGAAGGCACAGGCACACAAACACAGAGAGAGCATATGCACACAACAACACCGGACAAGCAAACACAGGCATGTAAGTGCATGTTTGAAGCAACACAAATGCAAACACAGACACACAAACACAGAGATCAGAGTTACTGAAAACCTGGAAGTTCTGCGCATTACTCCAACAGCCAAAGTGAAACTTGGCACACAAAGTAAGGAAATGTGCGTTTGTTGGATTATTTCTTTGTTGGAACAATGAATCTGACACATTTGTAATGAGAATGCATTTGTGGGTTGATGATGTGTGTCACGCACACAATAAACTCGCCAAATCTCCTCTGCCGACGCCAAACAGCTGATTTCCTCACTTGTTGTGCTAACTTTCTAAAATATCCTGAGATCAAATATGCTATTTTCACTCCATCTGTCACATTTAGTTAACAACACTGAATATTTGCAACACAAATGATGCTGACACAGAGGTGAGGGTATACTCACAATCTGAGGCTTGGCTTTGGGTGGGAGGGTTATTGTGGGAGGGGTCTGACTTTGAGTGGGGCTCTAGGGCCTCCATGTGAATCTTCACTGCGGGTGGGGTGGAACTGTCAGGCTGCGTGACAGAAAGGAAGCAGTTGGCATGCAGGAGACTTTAGGGTCTTAAAGGATAAAACGTGAGGTTTATAGAGCGACGTCCTTAAGAGGCAGCTACGCAAACTTTAAAAAAATTGCAAAATTATTCGATTCAGAGGAAATTTAATTCATAGGTTTGCATGAGGACAGGAAATGGATTTATTTATTTATTTTTCCACACATTATAGTCAGCCTTGATCTGCTAATCTGTTGGTGATCGACTGCACAAAGAGTCACAAGCATTGGTTTAATTCAGCCACAGTAAGGTCTCAGTCACAGCTCACCCATCGACACATTTCATAAATCTCTGGCACATTTTAGCTGCTTCAGCCTGCACATTTCTGCAAGCTGCTTTGCAACCCGCTTCCACCACAGCGCCTGCACAAAACAGCTTTCACTGATGCTGCTTCGTCCTGTGCTGAAGTCTGTGGACTAAAGTTTATTAGTTCATCAGCTGTGCTTTACAATCCAGTCTCCTCAGTATATGCATGAGTGGCAGGTTTTTCAATAACCTTTATGTCCTGTTAGCAACCAAGCTAAAGACAGTAATAAAAATATAGTCACTAAGAGCAGTCTTATCTTTTAATTAAGACCCATCAGTGGACAACAGCAGTTTCTACACTGCTCTTAAGGAACCCTGTCAGTCTGGATGAAGACTAAAGCACAAACACAAAGGCTACAAGTTAGCCTAAAGGTTGGAACAAAGTGGGGGAGGCGGACAAAAAGATGATGGACAGACAAGAAGACTGTAGTAAGTGGAATACAGTGCCTTTTCAGCAACACTGTGGGAGAGGAGAAACATACAGTATTAGTTAGTGAAACCAAAGCCAGGAACATCCACAGCAGATGGAGTGACACACTCACACGCCCAAGCTCCCTCACTCTGAGGATTACAGCGTCTCCTCACCTCCTCGTCGCTCTCCGGCTCTGCCGCCTTCTTGTCTTTCTTCTTCTTCTTCTTCTTATCGTCTTCTTTCTTCTTCTTGTCTTTGTCTGGCAGCAGGTCGTCCAGCCAGGCCAAGTCGTGCTGAGAGAACATCAAATCCAGCAGCTTCCGCACAACCATCAGACCGAGAATCTGCATGCAGACAGGACGGTTAAAAACACGCCGCTACACTGACATCAGACAAATTACACATATGTCAACACAACTGAACACATTTATTGTCCACCAGCTTTTGCTCATTATTTTTTCCTTTACTCCTCTTGAAAACATTTGTCACTCTGGTGGAAACACGTAGGAAAGCTGAACCTTTTCCATCTTCCTCCATTGATACTATGTTTCAGTTTCTTAAGTCAGGCTTTCTGCTGCTTTCTTGCAGTAGCAGTGCAGGATTCTCTCTTCTATTGCCACCACTTCACTTCACCTGGAGGTAAATATGTTTCTTTAAATAGTCTAATGGGGCAGTATGCATTTAAAAAGTCTGTTGGTTTAGTTCTAATTCACTAACATACGCATGGAGGGAAGAACAAAACAGCACATTTCATGAATCCAGTGGTAATTTCTGCATAGGCACTTGTTCTTTGTGCTGGCTGTTTCCATGCAAATTATTAGTGAATGAAACCCAAATGGCTCAAGAGCCAGAGGATCGTGACAGACTGAAATCGAACCCACTACAACCCAGTCGATTGTGTAGGTGACCCATGTACACAAGGTGCCGCAGGGGCCTGGGCTCAAGTCTGCATTAGACCATTTCCTGCTTTCTTATTTCCCCTATTTTCCTCTATTCTCTGCGTCCTATCAAATAAAGCCTAAAATATAAATATAAAAAAAGAAATTGAAAGGAAATGGAAAAAATAAACTATACAGCTGTAATTGGAGTGCAAACTATACAGTTAAAGGCACTATTTGTAGCTTTCCTCTCCAAAGTTTAACAAAACTTTTCACTACCACACGGAGGCCTTTGCATGTTTTTGAATGCGCGATGCTGTTTCTCTTTAGTCCAACCCACCAAGACACTTTCCCTTTTGCGGACTCAGGCCAAGAATGTGTTCTTGATGACCGGCCTGATTAAATAATTTAAAGTCCAACTTCTCTGCAGTACCATGCAGACATGCAGAGGCGCGCACCTTGTTGGTGTATCCATCGCCTGTGTGTCAACAGCTCAACAGATTTAGTGTTCATGGTTTGTGCAACAGACTCACAGACATCAGTTTCAATTTAAGCTGACGAGTCACTCACTGAATTCCACCTTTATATTAGCTTCATACTGTCTAAGGGTGGAAATCACAAGCATATATATATATCTTTTTATGTATAAAGCGCTTTTTATGTTCTATTTTATTTCATCTGTTTTATCCATCCCTGTATTCTGTACTTTTTGAGCTGCTGTAATGCGCAAATTTCCCCATTGTGGGATCATTCAAGTTTTATTTTATCTTAAGTGATGAATGTGTGCATTTTTCCCACATCTGCATCAACATTTTAAGTCAAATTGTTACAAACTGTAGAAAGTTTTTGGCTTTTTTTAAAACAGATTTTTTTTCCACAACAGAAACACACACACACACACACACACACACACACACACCGTTTCTGGAGCTTTCCTTTCAGCTGCAATCATGTTTAGTCAAACAGCCAGACAATGAACCTTTTCAGCACCATTTCTAGCCTCACGTTGGGTAGTTGGTATTAAACATGTTAATAACTTGATAAATTACCCAAACACGAGGACACTGAACACCTCACCATTACTGGGAAGATGATGGCCAGAAACGTGGACTTAAGGATCCAGAGAACTGCTAGACACGCGATCTGGACGAGGGTGAAAAGGTGGACGCGTCTCATGGGGACATGCCGCAGGAAGGAGAAGTCTGGCTGGTGTTTGGGCGGCATCAGATACAGCTTGATACGTTCCCAGAACTGCAGCAAAGAAAAGGAAGAAATGTTTTTAGGTTTTCGCTCATTCTTTTAAATTAAACTAAATGCATGAAAAACACTTGATTTGAGAGGTGAATCGTACCCTAACCCTACCGCTAAATGGTTCTCCGGGCATCTAGTGGATGTTAACAGGGTCATGTATTCATGTACGAGACAATGTGCTCATTCAGTACGGCAGTACTGCTATCATATTAAAGTTTGACTTGGCTACATCATTAAAAACAGTCTCCAATACTAACAAATGGCAGGTTCTATTCATGAATATGTCTATGTATTTGGTCATATTTAGCATCTATTAATATTCAGATTTCCTTATTCATTAATGCCAGCATGACATCGGGTGGCTGTACCTTAGGAGCTAGAGTGGGCGCCAGTCTGCGTGAGAAAGTATCCTTGGCTTTGGGCATTTTGCTCAATTAACCATTAGAGAAAAAATTCTCACAGACGCATAGTTTTGTGCAACTACTTTCAATTCAATTCCATTTTATTTATAAATCACCAGATCACAACAACAGTTGCCTCAAGGTGCTTTACATTGTAAGTTAAAGAGCCTACAATAATAGAAAAAACCAAACAGACGACCCTCTGTGAGCACTTGGCAACAGCGGGAAGAAAAAACTCCCTTTTAACAGGAAGACCCCTCCAGGAGAACCAGGCTCAGGGAAGGGAAATCATCTGCTGAGACCAGCTGGGGGTAAAGGGAGGGAGACAGGAAAAAAGACTCATGAAAGCCAAAGATTAATAACAAAGGATTAAATGCAGAGTGGGGTATAAACACATGGAAGGTGAGTGAAGAAGAAACACTCATGGGAACCCCCAGCAGCCCAGGCCTGTTACATTCAGGGTCACCTGATCCAGCCCCAACTGTAAGGTTTACCCAAAAAGGAACGTTTGTACATGAGTTTCAGCATACCTGGATGCCACTCAGAGAAGCCACTCCCATGTAGAGGAAGACTCCATAAAGCACTGGCATGGGGATGTACTGGAGGAAACAGAACACAAATTGTAAAATAAAACTAGCTGGTGCAATAAAAAAAAGCAATCACAAACTTTTATGTGATATTGTATGAGTCAGTTTGCCAACTCACCTGAAGTATAGGCGCGAGGAAGACTGAGAGTCCTGTCAGAACGAACACCAAAGTGCCCGTTAGCCTCTGTTCCCTACAAATAAACAGGATTATTTCATTAACACATTCAGTGATGAAGAATCACAAGCATAGTTTAACACTTTGTTCCAGGTCTTGGACAAAATAAAGATAAGAAAGAGCTTCATTTTGTCACATACATTTTTACATGCAGTGAAATTTAGTCTCTGCATTTAACCCATCACACCTAGGCAATGTAGTACACAGTACAACGTGGAGCAGGGGGCAGCTAGAAAGCGCCCGGGGAGCAACCAGGGGGGTTAGGGCCTTGCTCAGGAGCCTACAGGGATTTGAACTAGGGTCTCAGTGATGCCACCACTCCCCACAAGAACCTATGGTTTGTTTTGGACAATCTTTCTTTTGGAATCTTTCTTTCTTTCTTTCTTTCTTTCTTTCTTTCTTTCTTTCTTTCTTTCTTTCAATCTTTCTTTCTTTCTTTCTTTCTTTCTTTTCCACTATATTCCCAGAAGCGTTTGTTCCTCTGCCTTCACCTGTATATGAAATTGCATGACATCGCATTCTTAATCTATTCAATCAAATTTTATTTATATAGTGCCAAATCGGTCGCCTCATGACACTTTACACAGACAAACTTTATTGTCATTCAAAATTGCACCATACAGTGTGCATTAGAACGAGATTCCATTGCTATAGGCTCGGATTAAACTTGGAGGAACTGCAGCAGTGATTTACAAATAAGAATACCAAAAAGGAATAAAAAATAAAGAGAAAAATACTAAAAAAACCAAAATCCAATCAAAAATAAAGTATATGTATGTACACACACACACACACACACACATATATATATAATATATATATATATATATACACACACACACCCAGATATACCTATAGACATAGTATAAATATATACTGTATGTGGTGGTAAATATAAAATAGACTGTGGAGCCTTGTTCCAGAGACCAGCAGGGAGAACAGCCCGTGGTGGGGGTGTGAGGGGTCTTTATCAGGCAGTGGCTTTTAGAAATGTCTTATATTGGAAGGAGGGGGGTCCCAGTGATTTTCTCTGCTGTCCTCACCACCCTCTGCAGGGACTTCCAGTC
>VUQK01040793.1:13029-28542 GCA_015106715.1 Bujurquina vittata
TTTTGGTGCTGTGGGGGGGGGGGGGTTTTTAGAAATTTTTTGTGTTGGGGGGGGGGGGGGGTCCCAGTGATTTTCTCTGCTGTCCTCACCACCCTCTGCAGGGACTTCCAGTCTGAGGCGCTGCAGGCACCTCACAGAGATGCAGCTGGACCGCAGGCTCTCTATCATGCTCCTGTAGAAAGTGGTGAGGATCAGAGGAGGGAGACGTGCTCTTCTCAGCCGCCGAAGGAAGTGAACAACAGTGGGCCCAGGACATAGCCCTGAGGGGAGCCAGTGCCCCCCTTTCATTAAGGAGGTGAAAGTGAAAATGCTCAGCTTGAGACTTTTCAACAGGATTTCTCTAATCACAGGGTTACATCCATCTTTTATACACAATTTATAGTTACCTATTTTTTGGGTCTCACCTGACTCCGAGGAATTGTGGCTGCTCACCAGGGGCACTGGATTCACTCTCCATCTTCAGTGAGTCGATGTGAGCGATGGAGATGACGGTGGCTGCTACATACCAGGGCAGGCCCATGAAGGAACACACTGCCATCAGCACACCCACCCAGAACAGGTCCAAGTGGTAGCCACAGCTTTTCTGCAATTGGGTGTAACAACAGGAAGTTATCTCGAGGTGGGATCAGCTTCAGCCCCCCCTGCAACCCTGAATCATCAAAACCAGTATATCACAACACCCCATGTAGTGTTGTACTGCGTCATGCTGTGGGTTCACATAAATATCAACCTACTATTTTATATTTAGACTATATTACTAAATATTAAAAGGGACACACACACACAGCCATTGCATCTTCAGCGTTTGCAGACCTTCAGTTTGTTTTCCTTGCGGTTGACAATGACAGCACTGATCTGCTGGTCCATGAAGATGAGGATGGTAACCAGGAGAGCTGGAACGAAACTGGCCACAGTCCACCACCAGGGGTTCTTACCAAAGGGCATCACCAGCCAGCCACGGTCACTGCGGGTAGGCTGCAAAGCAGTGGGGGAAAATGCAGTGAAACTACTACACCAGCAGGAAATGGTGGAAGAGGGAGTAAGAGAATTTATTTACTGTAGGAATATAAAAACTGTACAGATCATGCCTACAAATATTAAGTGAAAGGAATTCAAAATCAAATAAAACACATTTTAATTTATAAGTCAAGGCAAAGCTAACTGGCTGGTCTCAACAACTCTGCTGTTATTCATTTCTTTGTGGATCACTATTTTAAAGCCATCAAGCTGCCATTTTGGCACTGATTTAAAACAAAATAATCATTGAAGGGTGGAACCAAAGGAAACTAGACACGCTCATATCGTAGCTTGTCAATCGTAAAAAAAATACCCCACTTTTCAAATTAAACATCACACCATACTGATAAATGAATGAAACTTGCAAGTGAAACCATAACTTTGCTGAGGTCACAGAGGTCAAATGAGAAGTGGGGAAATTTCCTCACAGACTTCCGTACAATCTTTTGGTCATTAGAAAGAATGCAGGTGTAAACCATCAAGTCTTAGTTTGACTGATTCCAGCCTGTGTTTTAGTGTTAGTCTTTTCCACTATAGTTTATTCAAGCGTTCTGAGCAGGACCGCGGCTTCTGTTCCTCCTCTGCACTTTGTGTTCAGTCTTTAGAAAATCTGTTTTCAGACCTCCAGCTAAAAATGATAAATGAGTACTTTGCTGCTTTGCTGTGCTTATAAGAGCCTCTATCTACACGTCTTCCAAACTGGAAATTAAAACTCTGCTTCTGGTCAGCTGGTCTCTCAACACTATTGATCAAATTTTCTCCGTGGTGAGATTTGGAAAAGGAGAACCCTCTTGTCCCACTGGAACATACGCCGCTGGCTACGTTATGGATTCCTGAGGAGATTGGAAGATAATGTGCCTGTCAACACTGTCCATTAAGGACGTGGAAGACACATACATATTTGGCTTATTGAAACAGGATATTGACCAGGATCTCTTTTAATTTGGATTTAGGGGATACCTGACTTATTGTGAAATTCGGGAAGTCTGGGCAGCCCTCCGAGCCTTGGTAAGGCTGCCTGGCCAGTGTGAAGGTATGTGCAGAGCAGTAGACTCAGACTCAGCATCAGCTGGAGCTGAACCGCAAGTTGGGGCTGGCAGGCCAGCTGTGGCCGTGCCTGCAGGTGGAATGGATTAAATCTTGGAGAAGTTTCTGTACATGTATCTGCGCAGCCGGGAAGGAACCAACAGAATTTGGATGATTGGAGTGTTCACCACTGAGAGCTTCCCGTGTGACTTTAAGGCAGTCAGAAAACCAATTAGTGTCATCCCGATACCTGATGGCAGTCAGAGTGCCGTTGCCCAGCCTGTAGAGGTCTGTGTGTCCCTCCATGGATATGCCTCCAAGACCATCACTGACCCACCACCAAATGGGTCACGCTGAACGATGCTACAGGCAGCATAATGGTCTCCACGGCTTCTGCAGACCCTTTCATGTCTGTCACATGTTTTTGATAATTTGCTCAGAGACATTCACACAAGTGGCTGCTGGAGGTCGTTTTGTGCTGTAGCTCTGCAGAGCTCATCCTGTTCCTCCTACTATGGAGCAGATACCGGTCCTGCTGATGGTTTAAGGGCCTTCTACGGCCCGGTCCAGCTCTGCTAGAGGAACTGCCTGTCTCCTGGATTCTCCTCCATGCTCTCAGACTCAAACCTTCTGCCAATGGCACGTATTGATGTGCCATCCTGGAGGAGTTGGACTACCTGTGCAGCCTCTGTAGGGTCCAGGTATGACCTCATGGTACCAACTGTGACACTGAGTAAAAAGTACACATTAACTAGCCACTTTGTTAGGTATAGCTGTTCAACTGCCCATTAGCACAAATAACTAAACCAATCACAAGGTAGCAACTCAGTCTATTTAAGCCTTCAGACTTGGTCAAGACAACCTGCTGAGGTTGAAAGTGAGCATCAGAATGGGGCAGTCAGGTGATTTAAGTGACTTGAATATGGTGAGGTTGTTGGTGCCTGCCAGGCTGCCATCATTGATCTACTGCACAAGATTTCCCACACAACCATCTCCAAATGGTCCAAATGAATAAATATAACCCAAACCCAAGTATCCAGTGAGCAGCAGTTCTCTGGGTAAAAATGCCTTCCTGCTGTCAGACGTCAGAGAAGAGTCAGATTGTTTCTAGCTGATATGAAGGCAAAGGTAACTTGAATAACTGCTCATTATAACCAGGAGAAGAGGATCTGTGAATGCACGACACGTCAGACCGTGAAGCAGATGAGCTGCAGCAGCAGACGTCCACACTGGGTGCTGCTTCTGCCAGCTACAGGCTACAAGTCCCAGAGGCTCACCAAAACTGGAGAGCAGAAGATTAGAAAAATGCTGCCTGGCCTGATGAGTCTGAATTTCTGCTTTCAATGGTGGGATCAGAACTTGGCCTGAACTCGAAAGCATGGCTCCATCCTGCCCTGTATCAGTGGTTCAGCTGCTGGTACTGTAATAGTGTGGGGAGTGGTGAATAGTTTTTTTTGGTACACACTGCATTCCTTTAGTAGCAACTGGGCTAAATTTAAACATCATTTAAACACTACAGTCTACCTGAGCATTGTGGCTGTTTCCAGCTGCTTGTTGAATCTATCCCACAAAGACCTAAGGCAGTACTGAAGGCAAAAGCAGTCCAGCCAGTTACTAGCAAGGCATAACTAATAAAGCAGCCAGTGAATGTACATGTGCAATATTACCTTGTAAATAGTGGCATATATATGCAACAACAAAAAAAGGAAAATCACACCAAGTATAGGAGCTTCAAAGTTGCACTATAATCAATCTGAGTTATTTTCTAACCACTGCTAGCACACAGAAAAAAGGAAAAACAAAGACAGAAAGAATGCACATGCACACTGTCCACATTTAGAAGGGTAATTATACTTTAAAGTGACAAAAAAAAGCTACAGATACATTCCAACAAATGGTTTTGTGATAAATCAAATACCTTGAACTCTGTTGGAACGATTAGTTTTTGTGTGTCTAACCCCATCAGCATATCCAGACCCACAAAGCACATGATTGACATGAAGATGGCAAAATCACTGATTAGCTTCCTCAGCTACAGGTCGGCCCACACAGAATGACACAGAGACAGAGACGGGGAGGGCAAAGAGACGCGCACAGAGGAATTGAGGAAATTCCACGAGGAAATTCAGAAAGAGAACAGAGAAGAAATTATTCACTGATTTACTTTCAAACTGACACAAACTCCAACATCTGATTAGAAATGTATAAAAGCTACAGCACTGAGGAAAGAAATGTATCCACGAGTGGCTACAAGGTCTGGGAGGGTGGGAGTGGGATTTAGGAAAGGGTGGACCTTGATGTGAGTGGGCACGTGCAGCTTGGGTGTGTCCAGGTCCAACAGGCAGTCCAGCCCACAGAAGAGCAGGATAGAAATGATGATGGCAAAATCACTGATGAGGATACGAAGCTGGAGCATATTCGGGGGAGGGGGGGGGGCATGGAGAGGACATACTGGTAAAGATATGCAAGTTTTAGGGTGGTGGTCTGGGTATTTCGTAGCTTTAAAAGAAGAACGCTGGCAATATTGTACATTTCTAATCAGCATCTTTAAATGAATATCAGTTTCCCAATTAGACATGGTTTTCATGGACTAATCTTCAATATTTGACAGGTCTTTGTTGACCTTAAAGAAATATCACCAGCCTTGTCCTTTACAGCATTAAAAGGAAACCAGCACTTCACATGCAAATGCGATTTTCAGCCTTAAGAGCATTAAATGTTTCCTTCCTGCAGCTGCTGAGTGTGAGGGTTCGCTTACCTTTGTTGGGAAGTAGCGGCTGAACTTGAACTTCTTAAGGGAAATTGTCATGGAGTAGGTGCCAAAGAAGAGGATGAAGGACATGAGGGCCAGGTCGGGAACATACTTACAGAAGTTCCCCACCAGCATGCCGCCATACTTGACACACTCTTTCTTACTCAGCTGACTCCAGTCCAGGTCTGTTAGGTTAAACTAGAAACGACAACGGCAGCAGGAGAAACGAAGAGCAGAGGATGGAAAGAGGGGAAGAAGAGAGGGCGAGAGGAGGGGAAGAAGCAGAAGAGAAAAAGCAGACACGAGAAAGAGAAAAAACAAGCGATAACAGAAGAAAAAGCAAGGACAGAGCCACGGTGCTCTGTTACGGCTCTATAAACACCTCTGAATAACATGGTGGCCCATATTTAGCAAGCAGCTGACACTCATTCCTACGCATCACAGTGAAACCAGGAACTCTACATTAATCTTTATTTGAAACAAAATAATAGAACACTGTTTCCACTTGAGAGAAAACTTTGCATCCCTGCTTTATGGCTCACAATCTGTAACTTTTGATGGCATTTGTATCATTTCGCTGCTGCTTTGTGTGCTAATAAAGTAACACTTAATGGCATTACAGTGTTTAAAAGCAGCATTGTTTAACAAACCTTTTGCTTTTCTGCAGGACAGTGTGGGCACTCAGGTGTCGAGGCGTCCTAAACAATACCTATCAAGAAAACAAGCCTTTTCTAGAACCTTTCAGGTCTGTCAGGGGAACTGGCTGTTTGAGTTTGTTGGGCGACGTTACAGCATCAGCTCTACAATGTCAGCTCTACAATATCTGCTCTACAATATCTGCTCTACAATATGTGCTCTACAATATCTGCTCTACAATATGTGCTCTACAATATCTGCTCTACAATATGTGCTCTACAATATCTGCTCTACAATATCTGCTCTACAATATGTGCTCTACAATATCTGCTCTACAATATGTGCTCTACAATATCTGCTCTACGATATCTGCTCTACAAGGTCTGCTCTACAATATCTGCTCTACAAGGTCTGCTCTACAATATCTGCTCTACAATATCTGATCTACAAGATCTGCTCTAGCAATATGTGCTCTACAATATCTGCTCTACAATATCTGCTCTACAAGATCTGCTCTACAATATCTGATCTACAAGATCTGCTCTAGCAATATGTGCTCTACAATATCTGCTCTACAATATCTGCTCGACAAGCACCTGCAAAAGCAAAATGCTGACCTCTTTTATACCTATGATGCTAATGCACAGCTACTAACAAAGCAGAGTGTACTGAACACACATAAAATCTACAGTCTGTCTCTTCCTGAAATCTGTGCACAGTAACGCAGCTATCAGCCAGCTTCCTCACACTGGAAACAACATCCAAGTCCACGTGCTCAGCTGATCGGCTCCGAATCAGGTAAAGATCAGGGATCAGACTTGGATTCGGTTTGGCTCTGGTCATTTCCCGACTCATCCCATCAAATGCTTGATAAACAAGGGCCTACATGTCTTCAGTCTTTCATACTGAGATCACACCATGTGCAGTTCAAAACATTAATAAAGTGAGACAGAAGTTCAATGGGCATGACAGTTATTCATAAAAGAAATGCTAATCATTCTCTTCAGTCCCGCCACTTACCAGCAGAGTCATATTATCATCAGCGAGTGGAGCTGAAGCATTCAAGCCCAGCGCAGATACTGAAGAGGAAAGGGATCAGTAGAAAAAGAACATTAGGTACTTGAAGTAATAGTGTTTGTAGTATCCAGTTAGACTGCAATATAATTTTCTGTTTCCCAGCTTGATCACTATTTTTTCAGCATATTCCAGGTTTACAGAAGCATACTCACATTTTTGGAGAGCATCCAAAAATGAAGCAGAAAGACACAAAGTACAAAAAAATCATCACAGAGTAAAAATATATGCTTCTTATGACAGTGAAATACGTCCACCAGGAACACAAGTTACTTGAACACAGTGCCGTGAAAAAGTATTTGCCTCCTTCCTGATTTCTGCATTATATTTTTGCGTATTTACCAAACTCACATTTTCCAGATCAAACTAATTTTAATATTAGCCAAAGGTAACCTGAGTAAATGCAAAATGCTATTTTTTAATGATGATTTCATTCATTAAGGGGAAAAAAAGCTATCCAAACCTACCAGGCTGTGTGTAAAAAGGTAATTGCCCCCCTTGTTGAATCATGAATGAATTCTGATTAATCCCTTTTTTTGTTTCAATTTCAACAGCCTGATTAGCGCGAGACCCGTTGAATCAATAAGTCACTTAATTTGAACCTGAGTGAGAAAGTGAAGTGGGCTAAAAGATCTCACACATTGCAGCACGATCTAAAGAAATCCTCAAGAACTGACGAGAAGCAAAGTCAGTGACATCAATCAGTCTGGAAAGGGTTACAAGGCCATTTCTAAGGACTCATCAGGAAGTGAGTGTTCATGATCAATTTCATAAGAAGATCATCATACCAGCTGTCAGACATGGTGCTGCTTCAGCACCTGGACAGCTCGATGGAACCTTAAATCCTGACGTCTGGCCATCGGTTTGTGCCCTCTGAAGCTCAAGCGCGCTTACATTACGCAGCAGAACAATGATCCAGA
The DNA here is from genome assembly GCA_015106715.1 of Bujurquina vittata. Taxonomy (NCBI): domain Eukaryota; kingdom Metazoa; phylum Chordata; class Actinopteri; order Cichliformes; family Cichlidae; genus Bujurquina; species Bujurquina vittata. The sequence goes on from VUQK01040793.1 coordinate 20,455, forward strand.
TAACAGCAGCAAGTCCACCTCTGAGGGGCTCACGAAAAATAGTTCTGGGGTGGCCCAAAGTCCAGATTTAAATCCGATTCAGATGCTTTGGCATGACCTTAAACAGGCCATTCATGCTAGAAAAAGTGGGACAGCTGTGAGAGGCTTGACTGCAGTTTTTGCTACCAACAGTGGCAGTAATTAGGTTTAGGGGGCAATTACTTTCTCCACATGAGGTCAGGTATTTTTTTGGCTTCATAAATAAAATTATTTAAAAACTGCACTTTGTAATTACTTAGGTTATCTTGGTCTAATATAATTTTTTTGATGATCTGAACCCAACACCTTACATACATATTGTGCACTATATGGACAAAAGTACTGGGCCACCTACAGATTACACCTGTATGTGTCCCATTTTCCATAGTACGATGAAAAGACCAACATCAACCTCATGTGTGGGACTTAAGATATAATTAGAGGAGATCAGCATTCACAAGGAGCTGAAGAAGGAGGAAACAAGAAGCTTGTGTGTTTCCAGAGTTCAAAGACAATCCAACCAGATCCTCTGCCACTCACATATTAACATGTTCCCTCTCATCTGTTTAAGCTACACACAGCAGAGTCGTTACATGTTGTATTTAGTGAGGAGCGAGCAGCCATACTCTAGCTTGTCATCAAAAAAAACAACAACTTTCCCTTAAAACAATGTATCCTATTGTTACCTCCAATGATTATTGCCGCTACAAACAACTTCCTGTTAAAACAGCATGCTATCATTCTTGTTATTATGGATGGTCATCAATGCACACCCCCACCCCAGCAATAAATAAGAAGAAGAGAAAGAAAAATTGATTTGAAGACTCACCCTGGTCTGGAGCGATGCATTCACACTTATAGGCTGTGATGTAATCAGGCTTGAAGCCACGGTTGATTGGGTAATATTTAAAGGCTGCGACCTGCGGAAAACAAAACATTTTTTGTTTTGTTCTTTTTTTGTTCCCATATGGTAATTTTTTAAATCTTTGTGCACGACATATTACATTTTTGCACAAAATTATATTCTTGTACACACAAGATTCAATAAAATTTTATTAATATAGCACCAAATCACAACAGTTGGCTTTATATTGTAAGGTAAAGACGCTGCAATAATTACAGAGAAAACCCAACAATCAGACGACACCATGTGAGCAAGCATTTGGTGACAGTGGGAGGGAAAAAATCCCTTTTAACAGGAAGAAACTTCCAGCAGAACCAGGCTCAGGGAGGGGCAGCAATCTGCCACAACTAGGCCCAGCAGCCTAGGCCTATAGCAGCATAACTAAGTGATGTTCAGGGTCACCTGATCCAGCCCTAACTATTAGCTCTATAAAAAAGGAAAGTTTTAAGCCTAATCTTAAAAATAGAGAGGGTGTCTGTCTCCTGAATCCAAAGTGGGAGCTGGTTCTGCCTCCCATTCTACTCTCATTCTGCGGTGTTCCAGTTTACAAACAAAATGAGCTTACTGGACTTTAGGGACTCTGTACGGCATTGCATTCTAAGTGTTGTACGTCTGTGTCATGTTAAATGTTTGCAGAGTTTAGGATGATAGCAGGTGTTTAACCACATTACAAAATATAACCCACCATCTTCTTGATTGCATCAGAGATAAATATAAAGGAGATGAGGCTGGAGAAACCCTCCTCTGTGAAGCGGGTCATGTATTTGATGATGTAGCTAGCATCTGAAAAAACTAGTAAAAAACACTGCAGACACGAGTGAAGGCCAATCCACAGACGCAGCTCCATATAGTCCACATCGTTGTTCCTGCATTGATAGTCACATAAAGAGGAGTTGAAAAGCCAAATGTTTTATTTGGGTTATTTATATAGAAATCAACTCTGCACTTGTGCATAAGCGCATCTTACTTGCTGAATTCATAAAGCAGTTTTTCAAAGATGAGAATGGGTCCAGTTGAACTCAAGATGATAAGAGGCTGTCCGCCAAACACGCAAAAAACGGTCCCAGCTAAAGCGGTGCCAAGAAAACTCTCCATGACTCCCTGTGAGAAAAAGAGGCAAGAGATGGTGATATGTCAAATGCAGTCAGTTCCCGGATAGGTTCATTATTTTGTAGCCCTCGTGAAGACCTGGTAATTGTCTGTAGCATCCCCTAGCAGTCCTCCAAAGGTGATGGCATTGGTGATGCAGCCCAGGTAGATGAAGAGCACAGCAGAGATGGACTGGATATGGAAGCCATCATAAATATCACTACAGTACCATGGGATCTTCCTTTTGATGTCCAGCCATAATCCACCACCAAGCCTGTTCAAACCGAGCAGACCACACAGTTACAACCGCATAATTTAAACATACTGTAACTGGACTGGTGTAGTCCTCTTCCAGTCCTCCCATACCTCCCAGTGAATTTCAGCTCCTCTCCCAGCTCATGTGGAGCTGGCATCTCCTCATCTTCCCCACCAGCTGCCCCGCCGGCCAAACCATTCATCTGACCCAGCTCGTTCAAGTTCAGCACCGACTTCCTGGGATAAATGTGACAGCGGGTTAGGGGTGCGGTTTGGACTCGTTATCATCACCCTTTTTAATTTTGGAACACCAAAGAGGAAAAATCTCTTAACAGAAAAACTGCAATGCCAAAAAAATTTAGACTTTATTTAGTCAGTTAGTCCTAGTCTCTGAAAATTTGCCTATTTGGCATGTGGCTAAAATAGAACCCAATAGAAACCATCTGAGGTACAGTAAGAACTAAGAGCTAATTTTTTTGTAAAATATATTTGACGTTGATTTACATGCCTCGTTTCTGCTGATGGAACCTTCTTGGGGGGTTCAATGCGTATTTTGGGGTCCCATTCTCCTGGAGGAAGGACAATCACCTCATCTAGAAACTCATCAACACCGGCAATCAAGTCTTCACGGTCCCGCGCCTTATAGGCAACATCGCTAAACAGCTGAGAGAAAAAAAATCTCATTTACATATCTGATACATGCATGAGGGGGATCTCTTTGGTTGGAATAGTTACTTACATCATCCACCATGAGCGTAGCAATAGCTCTGCCAATCTCATTGTAGGACTTGGTTTTGCCTTGAGGACCCAGAAGGATGAAGAGAAATCTGTCAGAAGAGAGTGGGGAAACAATATTGATAAATTCAAAAGACAGACTCGAAATGGTAGAGTGACACAGCAGGGGCGCCCACCTGGTTGGCACCGGGACCTCGGTGAGCCCTCCCAGCGTTGTAGCTTGAGCCAAACGTACAAAGGAGACAAACGGTTTGTCCAGAAAATCCACCTCCCCAATCAGGACATTGGATGCTTCAGCATCGCGAGGTATCTTCTTCATGAACTTATTCTTAAGCTGAGGGGAGAGAGGAAGAGGAAGGATGGAAAGTTTAAGTTTTTTTTAACTCACAAGTGTGACGAGTGCTGCAACACACCTTTTCTAGCTGCTTATGGTTGCCACGATGAGTCGGCTTGATAGTTGCATATGTGGCTACCTGGACGTGGTCTGTGGTCTGTGGCGGGACGGCCCAACATCAGCTCACAGCTAATATGACTTGAAGGACCTTAAAGGTCTGGTAGAATCCAGGCTTGACCCGTTTAGCAGCGGTCAGGAGCTCAGGATGTAGGGCAGGTCATTTTCTAATCAGAAAGTTGCTGGTTCAAACCCTGGCTGCTCCAGTCTGCGTGCCAAAGACACTGAACTCCAGTTGCTCCCGACGTGATCATCAAAATGTGAATGTTAGAAAACACACAGACACACAGGAGGAAAAAAGTGCTGCATGAATGTGTGAACGACACTCAGCTAGAGTAGAAGGGTGCTCTATAAGAACCGGTCCATTTGCCATTTACATGAATAATAGGCAGCTGTAGCCATAATGTTGTGGCTCAGTATTTCATATTATAAGGTGTCATGCCATTGCTGAGACTGATAAATATAAACCTTTTTTTTAAATGTGGTGTGATATAATAGGAACACGTTTATTGTGGCTGCTGCTCCCCTCCTTCTCCTAACCGAGGAAGCATGTGGCCTTGGAATGGCTGGAGCTTAAATTAAAACCTCTCCATAATCTGCTAATGCTGCTTTCAGAGTCAGTTCACCAGCTGGTCCTCTTTCCACTCTGTCCGAACTTCCTGCCTGCAGCAACTATGAACAAGACATTCCAACACACTCTGTGAGCCGATCGGTCACACTGTACAGAGTTCACTCATCACCCTCTGCAGTAGTTATGGTGTGGCAGAGGGACCTGCTTAGAGCTTAGCTGCAGGAGATAGTGGCAGTTTGTGTTGTTCAGGGAGAAGTGCATGGCCTGCCTTAATGTGCTGGTGGCTCGTTTTTGTTCCCACTGCTCGTGCACTCGCTGCTTCATGCGAGCAGACACATCTGCTGCATGTGGTGTGGCGCCTGCAGCTTTTCCAGTGACGGTGTCGAATGAAGAAAGCTGGAGATGTTAGTTTGCTGTTGTGTATCTGCAGGAACGCACTTGTTGGCTGAGTCTTCTTAGCATTTCCACGCATGCTCATTCAATCTAATGAAAATCATGTTCGCCCAGTTTGAGAATCCACATTCCTAGAATATTTTCCCAGATCATTTTTGATGAAAATATTTTTTCCTAAATTATCATTTTTACTATATTTGATTCAGTTTTTTGTGTTTTCTGAAAAAAAAAATGGCTCGGCCCATTGTTTCTGGAAGGTGCTGCCATTTGGTTAAAACTTTACAATGATGAGATCAATTTGGCTTTTCATCCAGTGTCCTCCAGGCCTCCCTACAGAGTTTGTCCTCTCGATTGTATCAAGAAAAAGGAAAAAGAAGTCGCTTGCTGTTGCTGAACAACACAGCAGGCAGAGCGAAGTGAGCTTAAAGCTCAGCAGTGCTCTGAAACTCACTGTGAAGGTGTGCAAATGTGCAGCGAGTTCAGCGGGAACGTTCATCTATGAAAAGTAATGAAACTCTCAGGTTCAGCAGCAGCACTGCACTTTGTAAATGAAACACAGTCACACTGAGAACAAGTAAACTAGCTCCCTTTGACAGGATTCTTCATGCTCACTTACTCAAAGCACTGGATGAGGCTGATTTCAGGGATTCTCGTGTGCGGTTTTACGGTTATACGCAAGGCTGAAAGACGCTGAAGGATTAAAGAGATGGTTTTGTGGCTGATTTGAAAGGTTTCCCATGAACATTTTTGCTTTTGCTGACCTTGAAATATGACAGCCTTTCAGTTTGATCTGTATTATGCTGCTCTGTCAGAAGCTATTAAAACACAATGTTCTACTGGATACACACATGCACACACACACACTGCCCTGCTGTCCGACATATGCAAATGAATCCATGGATGACAATTACCACATAGAGGATAACTGAGTAAATTAGCTGGGATCAGTGTTGGTTTTTCCACAGTCCCGGCCGATCCCCTTCCACACGGACATTTAGGAGGTCTTCTGCCCCTTAAAATGCTCCAGCCTCCCACAGTCCTTTCAGCCCAGCTCTTCTGTTTCTGATCTAATGTCGTGCTGTCGTCACGTCTTTTATATAGAATGATGAAATTGTTATTTTGGTTCTACTTTGCTCTTCAGTCCTTCTATCAAAAACTCAACAGACACATAAAAACACGCAAAATATTGATAACAATAGTTACCTGGTCGGTGCTCGGTGTGTCTGAAATATCATTCATGCTTCTACTCTGAGCAGGATCTGTAAATGGAGCAAACAATGCACGCGTTTGGATTAAATACAATCAAAGCACAATAATGGCTCTTAATGCTTTGGTGGTTTCACACAAGAACACGTGAATAAGTCGAAATGGAAGCGATGAAACGGTTCTACAGAAACGGGCAGCTCTGAACTTCACCACGACCGGCTGCTTCTGTCGGGGATTATATTTAATGACACCCCCCCGCAGATTTGGGGACAAATATAATCGAACATACCGCACAGAGCTAATAAAAAAATCCTTCGCTAAGCCCCGTCACCCACATGGCTTCACAAAGAAATCAGCACAGGTACACACAACGCAATCTCTAAAAACAAACACATATTATGCTCAACACACTGTATAAAACACACACACACACACAAAGTAATCTCAAGTGTAAGATCAGGCAGTAGCTGGGAGCTGTTAGGATCATTTTTTATTCAAATAGAAGATGAAGAGCAGATGTTAAAGTAAGAACTAAGAGTTTAAAATCTGGGCAAAAACTGGAAACACTGAGCATATTTTTATGTACCCATATCTAATAATAATACATTAAAATCTAATGTACTAATACACTGATGAGAAGTAAGAGTCAGTCTTGTGTGCCCTTGTGTTGCGGTGGGTGTATTGTGTGTCTGTGTTCGTGTGGCGTTCAGACTCACGCAGGCGGCCAAGGCTGCTCGACTGCCGAGAGCGTAGGTCTTCTGTGGAGTGGTGAATCCCAGAAGCTGAGCTAGTACTACGACTGAGATTAGCCTGAGGACTACGGCCTGACAGAGCAGCAGCAGGAAGAGACGGAGATCAGCAGGGCGAGAGAACAGAGGTTGTTCGGAGGATATCAGAAGGTTAGATGACTGTGGCGACTGCTCATTGGTACACAAAAGTACACACACAGCATACACGTGCTTACTGGATGCAGTATTGGAGGACTTTCCGATGTCTGCCAGGGAGCGGTGGATTGGTTTCTTGGTCTGATGGCGGTGCTTCCTGAGCAGCACAAAGATGATCTTCTCCTTCAGATCAGGAGGGACGAGACCATCAGCTATCTGCCGATCCACAATCTCCTCTGAAATACGAGATCACCACCCAGGTAATATGTTAACACTTTCCACCAATCTGGCACGTCCAAAGTGAAGTTTATCACAGAAAAACTGAGAGCAGAAAGCATGAAAGAAACGTGATTTCAAAAGGCAACAATCCACATTCTGAGCCTGTACTTGATTAGCGTGTGTGTGCAAATTAAAACCTAACCCTAACTTTAAGTGTTGGCTTGTTACCTGGTGAATGAATCAGAGGTGAAATTTACATATACACCAATTAGCTGCAACATTCAAACGTGTTAAAGAGGTAACTGATTGTTGTGAGCCCGCACAAGACCGTGAGCAGCTATTATTAGGACACAGCTGTGAAGCAGCCGGATCAGAACATCTTCCAAACAGCAAGTCCAGAGTTCCTGCTACAGTACGCAGTGATTAGCACCTGCCAAGAGCAGTAAACCCACAGTGGGTCCAGAGGTGTTCAAGGCTCACTGATGCATCTTGGGAAAAGCCTGTGGTGCCATTCCAGTGAAGAGGTCTTATGATAGGTTTGCTCCCTTCATCTGGAGCCATCTCCACAGGTAGCGCTGCATATTTGGCAGGTTTATTTGTTTGTTTGTTTTTAATGCCAGATGCTTTTCCTGATGCAACCTTGAAGGAGTCTGGGTTTCCTCCAGGCTCAAACCACGGGTCTTTAGGTTGCTAGGCAAACATTTAAAAAGGATGCCAAAAGCTTGACGTGCTCATTGAAGCGTGAATTATTTGCTAGTTCACCCACTTAAATTAAAACAAACCTTGCTAGGCTAGCAGCACTTTTGATGACTATGAAAAGAAAAGATAGATAGATAGATAGATAGATAGATAGATAGATAGATAGATAGATAGATAGATAGATAGATAGATAGATAGATAGATAGATAGATAGATAGATAGATAGATTGTATGACTCACCCACAATCTGTGGCAGTGAGTAGCCTTCCAGGCCAAGCAGAATACTTCCTGTCTGCAGGCAGGTCCTCAGCTCAAACAGACTATGGAGGGTCAGTGTGGAGACGTGAGGCTTGCTCCATCTTTCCCCTCCCTCCTCTACCTTCTCCTCAAACTTCACCCACCTACAGAGAGCATTTCAGGAAATGAAATTTTGTTATTTCACTCTTAAAAGATGCAGAAGGTTTAGTAGCATCAACCAGCAGACTGTGACCCTGTAAATGCAACTAAAGCTTTGAGGCTTGACCCATTTAATCTGATCAAAAGTGACCCTACATCCTGAACTAATGACAAACTGTGACACTGTGTGTGTGTGTGTGTGTGTGTGTGTGTGTGTGTGAGAATGAATGAGTGAGTGCTTCATGATCGTGATAGGATAGAAAGCCTT
>VUQK01040804.1:0-10685 GCA_015106715.1 Bujurquina vittata
TGTCGGTTATACGTAGGACCGATGCAGAACTCTAAATCCCGCCTTACTTGAATGATAGTGATCATTTTTGCATATAATCCAGAAGAGTAACACTTATATATCATACATTTAATGTGTCACAGAGTGCTTTTTCCTTCCACTAATGGGTTTGCAGAAATTGCGTAAAAAGCATACACACAAAAAAATCACAATCTAGATGTTTTATCGATCAGCTGCTAAAAGCATTTCCGATATTCAAATATCAGCCACCTGTCGCTTTTTCTTGAAGGCCTTTCACAGCTCCACTGGTGCTGAAAACTAATGTTTGACTACGGCTTTCTGAATACAAACAGGGCTGCAACTATTGATTATTTCAGTAATAGGGTATTCTATCGATTATTCCATCAATTAATCAAGTAGTCGGATAAGAAATAATTTTTCGTATTAACAATTCATCTGCATATTTTAACTTCCGTACTGCAGATGTTCCTTCCTTTGTGGATGGAGCAGCTTCAAAGTTGTCATTTCTTCATATTGGTGATCAGTGACCTCTCCATCTCAGTAACAGCTCCGCCTCTTTGCGCTGCAGACAGACTGCACAAACAGCTGCTGCTGCTATTTTTGTTAAAAAATTGGTGGCTTCACGAGTTTAATGCTGTAATGCTTCTTATTCTCAAGAATTCTCCTAAATACGTTTCTACTGCGGGTCTATGTCAGCTGACAGCCTATGCATAGCGAGCGCAACACACGCGTGCGGGCACGCACACTCACAGCACGGAGCAGCGGGGGCGTGGAAAAACTCGTAAGCGATCCACTCAGTGTCGTTTTTTCCAAGTCAAGCGCGTTCACGACCGTAGCGAGATCACGGCTGCATGAAGCTGCCCGTGCTCTGTGGTGGATTGAAAATTACGATGAAATGAATGATACAGGCGCAAGCGGCGAGAATAGCAGCAGCCTAGCCGGGGCGGAGTGAGCTCCTGTTTGCTAAATGCAGCGACAGCAGAGTTCCCAAAATGAAGCGGTGAAATCCTCAGCCCGGCGCAAGGGCGTCTCAGCAAGGCGGCACGCCTTGCGATCAACCGCTAGCTAGAACACTGATGACTCCAAGATTCCTTACAGGTAATGCCATCCAGAGTAAGTATCTGGTTTGACACCATGTTTCTAAGATTTGTAGGGCCGAGTACAACTTCAGTTTTTTTTCTGAATTTAGACGCAAGAAATTAGAGGTCATCCAGGCCTTTATGTCTTTAAGACATTGCTGCAGTTGCTATGCGTAATCTGGCTTCATGGATAGATAAAGCTGGGTCTCATCTGCATGACAATAAAAATGTATGCAATGCTTTCTAATAAAACTGCCTAAGCAAAGCATGTACAGTGTAAATAAAACTGGTCCTAACACAGAACCCTGTGGAACTCCATAATTAAGCTAGATCAATCACATGAATTTCATTTCCACATGAGAGCAGTGCAAACTGCTGAAAAGACAACAACTAATAAGTTGTTAATAAGGGTTAATATGCTAACAATCACTCTTTTTCCCCTCTTTATGAATGGAAAAATATTTTTTCCTTTGTTTTAGTCATCACCGGCTACACAAAGTTCCTATTATTATTGCTGAAATTGGGTATTTGGTAGGTATGAGTGGTGTACTGTGGATTTATTAAAGTATGTCCAGTAAAAATACTGTCTGCTGTATCTGTGAAAAGCAATGACAAGAAGAGAGTTTAAACACAGAGGGGCTATAAACTTAAACAGATCTTACCACAAATGACATATTTTATACAGCAAGTAGTGAGATGAGCCATTGTAATTTAAAATTCATTACTCATTTGTGTAGCCTCAAAATCTGAGCTGCAACATAAAAATACCCAGTTTCATCACAAGTCCAAGCCAATAAAATGTGGAAGTCAGCGAGTGTTTTCTCAGCTACAAATACCCAACTTTTGGCAGCTCATTTTTCTTGATTTAGCTGCATGCTGAATAAACACAGTATCATCCTTCCATTCCATTTGACTGCATTCATTTCTGAATCTCATTTCAAATCACATATCAAAAAAGATGCAGAGAATAACCCCAAATCTATTCAGTAACCTGTGATTTCTCTCAATTAACATCAAGTCTCTAATGTGCAGGCATAAACAGTCAACCTTCTCTGTTATACTAAAACAAAGAAGTGAGAAAAAAAACATTAAAGCATTATGGGATGTATCCTACAGTGTGAAAGCCTGCTGTCAGGCCATTGTTGTGATGTGCATTGATTGAAGTGAAAAGCCTGGGCCATTATTCAAAGCCATCCAGCACTCAATTAACACTCCATTTGCATTGTGGCAGAGCTCTACAACAGCATTTTGATTAATATGTCTCCTTCTCCCTTGCCAGTCAATCATGAATCATCCTCTCCACCACAGAACACTACTATACTCCCCTGCTGGGAGAAAGAGGAAAGGTAGAGAAAGATCTGGGATGTGGATAAAGAAATTTGATAGAGGGATATGGGAGAAAGAGTTAGAGAGAGAGTATTCTGAGAACAAAACCAAAGACTGGCAAAAATGAGAGACAACAAGGAAAACGAAGGGGAATTAAATATGGAAGGGCGAACCAGCATGTGGGGCCAAGGTAGTATTGGGATAGGAAGGTAGACAGGATTGAAAGAAAGACTGCACAGGGTTGAGATGGAGGTTAGACGGAGAAGTAAGGCCCAACAGAGAAAACAGTACTGATCTATTTTCATAGTACTATTATCAGAAGTGGACTGATTGTAGATCAGCCCACTTCTGAAAAAAAAGTCCTTCATCTAAAATCTAATATACAGGCATTGTACTAAACTGATGCAAGAGTTTAACTGAAAGAGATAGTTCCTGCGTTTACCAGTTGACCTTAGGTGAAGTTTAAGGGTACCAAAGGCAGTGACTCTCATCCCCCACTACTAATCCTGACGATAGTACTTAAGTCGCTACTATATGGAAAGAATTTGGAGTAGAGCTTCTGCTATTTTATTTAATTGTCAGCTAAACCGATGCCTCTTCTAATCTGCTAGTGCAATAAAAATGAAATTCCCATCCTTACTGCAGTAATAAATACATGTCAATCAAAGCTATTCTAAAACGTCTCAAAAGCACAGCTCAGTCATATTTAGGGTAACAAACCTATACAATTACTGCCAGAAACTGGCCTCATTTACCCAAATGATTTAAAACAAAAAAAGAAAAACATTGCAAAGACACTAAACACACGTCTACATGTTCATTTGGCGAGCAGTCCACCATGTGAAAATTGACTTGAGCATACCTCTAACAGGAAAAGCTGTTGGAAAATGAAGACAGAATACTGCAGAGATGGCAGTGACAGAGATAAGGAATGGAGAGGCATGAATGAAGGAATGATGAAGGATAAAGATTAATGGCTTGGAGGGAGATGTATGGGGAGGAGGAGGGTGGTGAAATGAGGAAAGGGATGCTGCTACACAAAAACAAGGAAGTGAAAAACGCCTCCTTATAGGGTGAAAGTTTTTGCAAAATAATCAACAATCGTGTTGTAAGTTCAAAAGAGGAATTTTCATTTTCTCACAAAAGAGTGACAGGTGAACATGGACACTGTAGCCTGTCCAACTGTGCTACATCTGAAGTCTAGGTGAGGTCAATAACTATTTTTCTATCCAAGCATTACCTCTTCATTGCTTCTTCTGCAATTGCTGACAGGCAGAAGACAACACGGCATTAGTGTTCTTTGCAATTAATGACAGAAACAGCTCTCCCACCCCAACAAACCATGAATGTCAAACACACACACACACACACACACATATATATATATATATATATATATATATATACATACACACACATATACACACACACACATATATACACACACACACACACATATATATATATATATATATATATACATATATATATACATATATATACATATATATATATACATACACACATATACACACACACACATATATATATATACATATATATATACATATATATATATACATATATATACCTCTGATCATCCATCCTTCTACAAGCCTCTACATGCACGTCCATATTTGAAGCACTCTTTGATTAAAAGAAGAATAGGGTCTCACTAATGTTTTGAATAATATTTGACTTTTTATTGACATAACACATCCATGACCCTGGGAAACTAGGGACTACAGGTTAATGGAAGCCATGACGGCCAAAGCCATTCCATCAGCACTGGTAGCCTAACGAAAAGGTCAACTTCTAGTCCACACAGTCAACCAAACAGAAATGTCAAAGTTGGAGAGTGGAAAATAAGGAGTGCCTTTTTCTGGAAGTATGATGAAGGCATATAGCATATCTGTGCTGGGATGAAGTCAAATTATTAGATGGGTTACATTTTTAAAAATCGCAAAGACAGTAGCGGTAGCAGGAGATATAATTCATGAGTCACTGGAAGGCCATTAATTTTCTCTGTGGTCTTTATGGGAACACAATTACTCAGTTCCCTCCTGATGTTTACAGGTTCAATAAAAAAAGTTGTCCTACCCAAATATAAAGCACACGTATGCTGAGAAACATTGTACCCTTTAAAAAAGTGTGCAGGGTTTAAAATGACTTTGCTACAAAGCTGGGTGAATGCACAAAGTCAAACACGAAGACATGACCAGAAAAACTCAAATTTAACTGTTATGAAACATTTTCAACCTGGAAAACAGTGATCCCATTCCTGAGTCTTAAAAGGGAGTTCTAGCTCCCCACCATCACCAAATTCTTGCTCATGGTGGATCATGTGATCATTGGGGTTCTCTCTAATATTGCTGCCTTCACTACACATGAGACAACCGTAGTTGTGAACTGGCACTTGATACTTGTATCTCACGTCTGCACCACCACTCATGCACTGTAGTCACTCTTTAAAACAGGACCTTTAGATGTTGATCTTCCACAATGCCATGACTAATGAATTAAGGGACACAGAGCATTATCTTGGCTGTATCGATTGGCTCTTTTCCACTAGAACCTACTCAGCTCAACTGGACTCTACTCAGTTTCATTTGTTTATCATTACAATTGAGTGCCAACTCAGCAAACAGGTCTGAAATTCTCGTGATGTCATTTGTATGCTACACAAACGGCTGCTCTGTCAAGCTCCCTCTAGATCAGGGGTGTCAAACTCCAGGCCTCGAGGGCCGGTGTCATGCAGGTTTTAGATGTGTCTCTGATTCAACACACCTGAGTCAAATATAGAAGTCATTAGCAGGACTCTGGAGAACTTGCCTGCATATTGAGGAGGTAATTCAGCCCCTTGATTCAGGTGTGTTGGACCAGGGACACATCTAAAACCTGCAGGACACCGGCCCTCGAGGCCTGGGGTTTGACACCCCTGCTCTAGATTCCGTCATCAGGCACAAAAACATGTTGGTTAGTGTGTAGCCATTTCTCTTGTTGCCAAGCTTCAAAACCAACAGGTTTGATTCTTGTGAAGGAGTCACTCTCATGACCCATCTAGAAATTCACTGCGTGGCCAATTAGTGGCATGCATTCTGTTGACGGGACATTTTTGGCTCAACTCAGTGCACTTGGAACCCTGACTATGTAGGTACTTGGTACAAGGTACCATCACAGAATGGAAAAGGCTAAAATTCGAGCCAAGTCGAGTTGATTCGAGCTGAGTAGGTACTAGCGGAAAAGTGGCGTCAGCAGCTTCTGATCAATAGTATGAGAACATGATGGTTATACTTTGCAGTTGTAATACACAAATGTAGTTTTAGGTTATAGGTTATACTCCCTTCAGTTTGGTACATTTTCTAGTTTAAATACTTTTGTCCCTTCTACATTTCTGGGGGACTTTTCATTCTGTAGTCATGCATGTTTTTCCTATGTGATTAGCTTTTTTTGTCTCTTTTTTTGTAGGACTTCCAAGCTTGCATTCAATTTCACGATGGTTGACATTTATAAAACGAGGACCATGTATTGAAGGCCTTATAGATATGATGCAAAGAATTCCCATACCTTTGCAATTTTAGTTGTGAATCTCCCGAACTCCTCAGTTAAAAAAAAGTGAGGAACACACACAGGCACACACACACAGGATTTTCCTTTAGGTTAAATAAGCTAGCACATGCAAGGCCACTCTCAGCAGTGTGGGTTTAAGTGTGCTAATGCCCTTTCCTGCTGCTCTCACTGCATTTGAACAGATAAGAAAGCAAGAGTTGCATCATGATCCTGTGTTAGGTATACAGGATTTTACTGTAGTCGGTCGGATGCAGTGGAACCAACTGGGATTGTACAGTGAAATTCAAAGCGTTCAAACTCTGAAAGAAGATAAAATGTAATTAACTGGACCTTCCAGCAGTAAGAGCTTCTTCTTTAGGCAAGTATTAAAAATGCTCAATATCTCTTTTTACCACTCAACTCCACTCTTTAAGGTCTGTCTGTGTTCATTCAAACCATATGACTATTTCCTACATTTCATCAAGCTGTATCTGTTGTTATCTCAAGGTGAATTCAGGTGGAAGACCCAGAAGCTCCTGCAAGTGGGATTAACCCATAGATGGCCTTGCAATACCTGCACACTGCTAAACTGAGCATCACACCAGTCAAGGCAGAGTATTTACACTCCCAACTCTTCACATGCCGACATACCATTCTTGGATTAAAACTTGTACACACTGGTTTCCCATTTCTCAGTGTGTAGGGTTGCCTTCAGTGGAAGTTCCTCAGTATCTGAAATGGACACCATGGGACTGTAGCAATGTTTTCTGCAGTTTCATCACTGTTGCAGAGCTCTTGACAAAAATAGAGGAAAAGCTTGTTGAGCAGGTTGTGCTCTAACACAGTAACACTGTGAAAGGGTGCATTTGAATCCAAATCAGTACGAGACACAAGCTTCTGTCCTCGGGGTTAAAGTACCCAGCGTGTTAAAAAGTGTCAACAAAGGGTTCTGACCAAGTGTCAGGATGCGATGAGTTGGGACTGAGATTCTCTTGGGAAATACAATATACAAATGTAAATGTAATTGAAGAGAAAAAAAAGCTCAAGGGCTTTCAACCTAAAGCAGCTGATGATCCACCAAGAAAAGCCTGGGAGCCCCTCAGCACCTCTCAGAATCTGTGAAATACTACCCTTTGATCCTTAACAATGTTCTTTAGAGCATTTGTCTAACACACCTCTGTCTCTGAGTATAATGGATTTACCAATAGGCCACTTTACACTAGAGGCAGCTATGGATCTCCCTCTTAGAAAGTGATTTCTCTGGCAATCAGAACATTTAATCAGAGTTCAAGAAGCCGCAGAGACCGTGTCCTGATTCTTTTAATTGCTTTCAGCTCTTGGAAACACAGTTCCTTCTTCTCATTGGAAATTTCTATTTTGAAGTCATTTCATTTTATTTATTTTTTTTATTTCTTTCACTTTCCCAGTTTTCATTCTCTGTAGAGCAGCAAGCTATTCTGCTCAGTGCAACAGTTAAATTGCATGCATTAATCATTTCAGAGTCATTATCAGCATTTTAAAGGTGAAAAACCAAACAAATTGTTTTTCATTTGGCCTGAGCTTAATAGGATTGTTTTCTTG
Organism: Bujurquina vittata; assembly: GCA_015106715.1. Classification (NCBI taxonomy): domain Eukaryota; kingdom Metazoa; phylum Chordata; class Actinopteri; order Cichliformes; family Cichlidae; genus Bujurquina; species Bujurquina vittata. The sequence continues at coordinate 7,536 of VUQK01040804.1, forward strand.
TAATTTGCAGGCTTGGAACATTTAACACAAACAATTAAAGGTAAATTGGTAACTCAGCTTATCTATTCCCAGTTTACATAATATTAAATCTTTAATGAATAATCACCTCAAATTAGGAGACCTGCAATCTAAGCAATAGGCTAGATGCCATTTAATTAATCATGATAAATTAGATATATTGATTAACACTCAGTTTGCTAAATATTTATTTTCTAAAGTAGCAGTGAAATAAATATCACTATAATTTGTTTAATAATACACTTTATAGAGCTTATTAACAAAAGCCAAATAAAATTGACTTCATCATGATTTTACAGCATACTGGATATTTATTCTCTAGATAAATGTGGTTATTTTGTCACTTCATTGGTCTTCCTTGCCTCAAATACAGACATAGTATACATACAGACATACAGAGTGCAGGCTGCCTCCTTCTGTGGCAGAAATTCAACCAAGTGCTAGAAACATTCCTCAGAGATTTTGGTCCATATTGACATGATAGCATCACGCTGTACATCCATGAATCTCCAGTTCCACCTCCCCCCGACTGTGGAGGTGGTGCCAAGGAAATATCCCCCACAACATTACAACACCACCAGCCATCTTTAAGTTACCACTGTGTATTTATGATCAAAAAGAGGGTAAAATTGGCTGCTGTCAGCGTTGAGCTCATATACTGTCATGTACAAACAGGGACTCCATGCAGCTGTCTGTTGACTCCCCATCACCTGTTGGCTGTGCCTAGCAGCAGTTTGTACACACTAGCTGTGCAAAAACTCAGTGACTGTGACACTCAAACATGAAGGACACAGCTGGCTGCTTCCCGTGTCTCTACTCTATGACTTCTAACCAAATGAGATGACACTGAGGACAAGAGATAGGCAAATACTCACCTGCCCTAAGTGTTTAAATGTGTGACTAGATTGTGTGCATTTCTGGTACTCATGGAGCAAAACTGATGGATTCATATTACCAGTGGAACCAAAACACCAACGCAGCAGAATTAATAACACACATGCACGCACACGCATATTGCTGACATCTTGACAGGCCAAAAAAAGTATTCTTGAAATCATAATTTGTTCTTTTTACTAGTCTCTGATTGTGAGGAAAATTGCAGTGTCAGAAAGGGCCAAACCTGCTATAGATGACTCCTAATGGGACAGATTTGGTCACTCTGTTGCCAGATCAGCTTGAGGGCACATCAACATGTACGAGATGGTGGAAGAATAATGATTATTTGGATGCAAATGCTCCCTAACAGGAAGTAGGAAAAACATGGCAGCCTTTGACTGACTAACCTTTTGTTTTTTTGTTTTTTATGAGATCATGTGTTTAGACATTTGCAAAAAAAGCTGCATGTGTACAGCGACACAAAATGATCTACAGTATACATGATGGGAATATGTTCTTTTTTTATGCACATACGCGTAAAAAAAAGCATTTGTATTAAGCCTTTTATACTTAATATAAGGCGAGTTAATTAAGCATTTAATATGTTAAACAGGAGATGCTTCCACACAGGATTGTAAAGCATTTGAACTAAGACACGCAAAGATCTGAGGAGACAGCATTAACAGTTATCCTTGCTCGAAGCATTTTTACTTCAGCATGTCAGTGTCACAGCAAGGTAGCCCACTAAAGGGCATAAGGGCAAAAAAATGACTGCCTGTTGCTGAATAAGCATTAATCCCCCGGAGCCTTGCTGAGACAAAGGTCCTCTTATACTGTATTTCTGAGGTCACAGATCGATTTTGCTGTTAATATGGATTGTATAACTTTGGTTCGTGATTACACCAATGTACCGTGGCTCAGTCTGAAGTCTTATGCTTTACAGTTCAAGATGATCACTGATTTTAAAGGACTATTCTGTCAGTTTTGGCACCAATAATGAAAAATAGTGACGAAAGAGGAAAAATCTTTATTGTAGGTTTTGGCTTATTTATGTGCCAGTCTTTGACATTGGGTTGCTTATTTTTTAATCACCCTCTCATGCAAAATTCTTTCAGTTGCAAACTGTATGAAGGTTTTGTTGTGTGTACTGTTGTGTTAGCCCTCAGTAACATTTCAATGGGATTTGAACATGGGCTTTTTTTTATTCCACATCAAGCTAGGTACATTTTTTTGGATAAGCAGGGAGAGGGAGGGATGGAGTCACTGCTTTATGGATTCAATGTGCATAGTATGTTTGAGATTCTGTATGAATATCTTCATGCACTATTTTTATGCATATTTCAGAGTTGAATCAACGACTGCATGTTGTCATTTAAACAAATAAAGGCTCGTTTAAAATAAAAGGCTCTTTGATTTTAGATGCATTACATTTATTGTACTCGTGGGTCTTGTGATGCAATTGTGGCCTTCATGAAGAAAAAAGTTCAGGTATTGATTTGATGACATTACACACTTTTTAGCAGGAAACATGTAATTTTATTACAAATGATTCCACCTTTAATTCCCTAAAGATGTTCTAATCATTGCCATCTAATCTTGAACCATGTTAATTTTGACAGTAAATTCTGATTTAGTTTTAGTCATAGTCTTATGACAAAAATTAAATTTTGTTTTACTCATAATTTAGTCATCTGAATAGTTTCAGTTTTAGTCTAGTTTTAGTCGACTAATTAGCGTAAGAATTTAGTCGACTAAATCTACAGTCAATTTAGCCTGCTGAAATATAAAGGGTGTGAAATGTAAATGCTTTTTCTTCAGTTCCCTTTGATTTTGCCATTATACACACACAAAATTAAACATTAAAAGTTATGGAATATTATTAATATTAATATTAGCATTTCACCTGCTTCCCACACACCTGATCATTAACACCACCTTACTGAGATAATATGAGCGTTTTACAGATTGACACGCTCTGAAAGGTACAGGACAGTGTTCAGGACTAAGATTAGGAAAGGCTAATCCACCGCGGTGTGAGGATTTTCTCTAAACACAAATGCTAAACTGGGAAAAACACTTTACCCTGCATGACATTAAAATGCTTACCTTTGCATGGAGATCTGGCTGACTGGCTTACAGATGTCGTTTAAGATTTGTCATGTTTTTAGCCGAGAGTCACATGGTTTAGACATCGTTTTGTCAAAGGAGAAATGTGTCCGTACATCGGCTCTTCTCTTTCTCCCAGCTGACATTGTT
>VUQK01040831.1:0-13977 GCA_015106715.1 Bujurquina vittata
ATCATGGGACCCCCAGCAGCCTAGGCCTATAGCAGCATAACTAAGGGATGGTTCAGGATCACCTGATCCAGCCCTAACTATAAGCTCTATCAAAAAGGAAGGTTTTAAGCCTAATCTTAAAAATAGAGAGGGTGTCTGTCTCCTGAATCCAAACTGGGAGCTGGTTCCACAGAAGCTGAAGGCTCTGCCTCCCATTCTACTCTGAAGTATCCTAGGAACTACAAGTAATCCAGCAGTCTGAGAGCGAAGTGCTCTACTGGGGTGGTATGTTGTTATGAGGTCTTTAAGATAAGATGGGGCCTGATTATTCAAAGCCTTGTACGTGAGCAAAAGGATTTTAAATTCTATTCTAGATCTAACAGGGAGCCAATGAAGTGAAGCCAATATGGGTGAAATGTGCTCTCTCTTTCTAGTCCCTGTCAGTACTCTAGCTGCAGCATTTTGAATCAGCTGAAGGCTTTTCAGGGAGCTTTTAGGACAGCCTGATAATAATGAATTACAATAGTTTATCTGAATAGAAAACATGACATCAATACAGTATCTCTGTTTAATAGACAGAGTATTCTTTTTAAAATATAGTTTTGAAATAATACCAGGACTGGTAAATACCTTAGTATACTTTAATCTTCATACATCATACTTGAACTAATTTTAGCCAGAACCACAAAGACCCCCACCTCTGAATATAATTATTGTAGGGTCTTTACCTTAATAGGAAGTGCCCTGAGGTAACTGTTGATTTGAATTGCATCTAAATCTTATGGAGCTGGTCTGGGAATCACATGAAGATTCTGAGAAAGCCTAAAGTCTGTAACATTAAACTGCACTCAGCTGTATAATGAGGTACTGTGTTTTAAATTGCATTTTTCACCTCATATACAACACTTTAAATGAGAGCTCATACATTCATCAACTCATTAATGCTTTTTTTTTTACTGCTTGACCAATTGAAGGCCACAGTGTGACCTATAAAAGCTGCCATAGAGTGAGAGGTGGGGTACTGTTAACCCTAGACAAACACCAGCGTATCACTGGTAATTGAGGAATCAAAATATTGATTCTGGAAAGCATTGACTTTTTGGTTTAGTGGCTGAAACTGTGTGCAGTGTTCTACGCTCCGTGTATGTACATTTAGTACCTGTGTCATCAAACGTGCCTTTGTAAGCAAAACCCTGTGATAGAAACCAAACTCACTATCATCATTCTGCCTCTGAAACACAATATTCCTACCAGCAAATGTCTTTCCAGATTTAAGCATAGAAAGTTTAATCAGACCACTGATTGGTAAAATATGCCTTGCTTCTGTGAAGTTGATTGCATAAACAATGAAAGCAAATGTCTTTTTTTATGTCCTCATTAATGTAGTTTGGAGACAATAACTCAGCCAAGCGTTATCTGTTGGTAAGTGTGGCTCTCAAGTGTTTCAGAACAACAACATGTGGCACTCAGAACAATTATAATGAGTGTATAGCACAAGGCTTCTCAAAGGGACTTGTCAAATGTAATATTAGTCTGTTGAGTCCACATAAATGGGTCCACATAAGATTGGCCAAATATCCAGATTTCCTAGACTTTGATGCAAACAAAGTAGCAAAGAGAAGCACTGTAAACACAATAAATGTGTTTGGTTTTTATCTTGGTTTTCTTAGCAGATGTTGCTGACAATGGGTAAAAATTGTATTTTAGCAGGTGGTCAGTCTTTTACAAAAAAACAAAAAAAAAACAATCAACCAATGGGAATCTTTGCTTGACTAAAATCATACTTAGTCTCTACGCAGTGGATTAGTCAGAGGGAATTATCTCCAGATGGATTCAATCTGGGCCAGTGTGTGAAGTGCACTCTTCCTTCTTGCCTTTTCCCCTTAAATGAATTATAAATCAAAACATATGATACGAGTGTACTGTCAGTGTGTCATATCACTTTAACTTTGTTACTTTAAACTGAAATCCTAAAGAAGTCCGAATCACTTTAACATTTATGTGAGAATTGAAGCATCCAGCTGCTGCTCTTGATGGGCCAGCGAAGCTCTGGTTGGACTCTTGCTTTTGCTATCGCAAACCATGTGAAACACGTTCAGAGCGTCTTCCTTTGCTACATACTGAGGATGATCGGCAAGCAGCAGTCCAGCCGAAAGAAAGAGCACTAAGAAATGCACTTAGACTGCATTTCTAAATCTAAATTGCAGTCAAACTCCCTTACAGTGGCAGAGTATGCCACTGACACAGATGCAGCAGCTGCTGTAGATAAAAGACAGCCTGCCCTCCTTTGGCGCACACAAGTTAGAAAAACAGGTTGCAAAGCTAAAAGCGCAGTAAGCTTCTCTTACAGCAAACTTTGTTGATAGATTAAAGCCAAGAAATATCCTCTGACCCAAGCAAGTCAAGGCTCACAAAGAAGCTCCACCCATGGTACCGTTTTGGATGTGCAAGGATGGTCATATTGCTTCATAGTGCAACAATCAACAAAACCCTGAATTAGTTGAAGTGAAGCTTAAAGAGTTCAACCAAAAACTACATGTGTGGGACGGCCGGAAAACGACTGGTTTAAACTAAACTTAGTTCCTGGGGAGGGACTACCAGGAACTGAAACTTAAGAGTCAGGCATCTATGGAACACAACCCCAAATTAGGCCAACTAACGGACTTGTATGACAGAAATGGACAGCTGAAGGAACGTTACTCTGTCAGGAGGTAACTGTAGTTGTCTCCGTGAGATTGGAAGTGATCACAGCGATCTTTCCACAGCACCAATCTGCTGAAGGGAGATTCAACACTGGTGAGTGGAAAGATAATGTGACCTAGGGCTAAAGACCCATGCTGATAATTTTGTCTATCAGGACCTGGATTTTGGGCATCTGTCCAAAAGATACTCTGAGCAGAAGTCCAGACCCATCCATCCAAATGATTATGAAGCTAGCACGCCTCGATGCAGGAGTGATTCATGAATCAGTCCCCTTATGCTTCGCCGACTGTAGCAGTAAGACCATCTACATACTAATTATTGCAAGCCTAATGCGCTGACGATACGAGATGCATATGCACTTCCAAACCCTGAAGAGGCTTTTTCCGCCCTTGCTCGATCCAAATTGTTTTCAGTAATTGATCGCAAGTCTGGCTAATACTACACTGAGATGGAGGAATGTGATAATCTCAACACAAATTTGTGTGAGCCTCTTGGGATTTTATTAGTTCAGCTGCATGCCCCAGGAAATTACCAACACTCCCACCACCTTCCAAAGACTAATGGCATGGCGTATGGGGAGTCTTAGTTTGAAAGAAGTTGTGGTGTTTTTTGATGATATCTTTGTGTTGTCCAGTTCATTATAGAAACACAAAACCAGGATTGAAACTTTCTCCACACAAGTGTCACTTTTTCCAAAGTCCAGTTCAATACTTAGAGCACGTTGTATCCTGCAAAGGTATAGAAAGGGATCCTCAGAGTTCTCAGAACCTGGCTAAGATCCCAGGAAGGAGAGAAAAACAACAACTGGCCCTAATGGGTACTTAAACCCTAAAGAACCGTTTCCAACCTTTAGACCTTGCCAGGTACTTTGAGGCAGTCATAGACACCCTTAGAGCAGCTCCAGTACTTGGATTTGCTAATCCAAAATCATTGTGCATTTTTCCCACAAGTACCTCTGTTTAGGAGGAGGATGGGGGCACGAGGGTTATTATCTTTCACCAAGTGAAAAGCAGGATCCAGCTCATAAACTGGAGTTTCTTGCTTTAAAATGGGCCATCACAGTGAAATGTCAGGATTATCGCTATGGAAACACATTCACAGCAATCCACTGATCTATGTTTTGAGGTCAGCCAAGCTTGATGCTGCCAACTACCCCGGTCCGCTGCTCTGTCCACTCTTCAATGTTACATGTACTGTAAGTATCAACCTGGTAAAGCCAATCAAGATGCAGATGGCTTCTCTAGATGACGCTGCTTCTCATGAAGAGAGAACGCAAATTAAACAATTTAAGTTTGCTTTTTTTCATCTTTCTTTATCGACAGACCAACAAGATGTAACCTCTGAAACTGAAAAATGTCTTCTGCCACCACCATCTCTTAAGTAAAACTGACAATAGACGGCCTTCTATCACTTCAGTAGAATCCCGTGCTCTACAAACTGATACATCTACGGAGATGATGGAACATCAGGTTGTTCTATCTACAGTGAGGCAGAACCAGCAGCACCAGAGATCTGACCCAATCATTAGCCATGCTGCCAACTTGTTGGAAAGTGGAGATGAAGCTAATTACAAGCCCTAGCCTTGAGCTAATGCTCAAGGAATGGAAAGGGTTAGAACTGAAAAACGGTCTCTACAGAAACTGCCAGTTCCAGAGTCCCTAAGAGCCTCTCTTCATGAAGATATGAGGCAGATGAGTTTCGAGAGCACCCTCAACTTGGTTGGGTCAAGATTTTATTGGCCTAAAACAGCTGCTGATATAGAGACAAAGATCTTGTATTGTGGGTGTTAGAAGGAAGACACCACCTGAAAGATCAGCACCTCTTCGGAATGTCCAAACAATGCCTATGGAACAAGTATGCATGAACTACTCATCCTGACAAGTCACAACACCAAAGACATTAACTCTGAAAAGGTTATTCAATCAAATAAGGACCACTTTGGCAAGACAGTGAGAGAGGCAACGTTAGAGAAAGGTGGTCAACTTTACCAAATATGGCGCACCAAAATTCAGCTGGGCCTCAAGAGAGTACTGAAATACACATTGTGAATGTAGAGGTTGCCATAACTGTTGAAATTGTGGTTGATCTGAAGAGCGGAGGTAACTCGGGGGGGTTGTGAAACTGCTGCAAGTGCAGAAACACGCAACTTTGTTCATTGAGTGGTTACGTGCTGGCAAAGCCTACACAACCACCAAAGAAACCACCAAACTGCCATGATTTTATGAGACGCCTTTGTCTCTTTTAAAGCTTGCGTGCACACAATAGTTGGACATAAACTTTTTTCATAGGGGGGGTTGTTTTCCAGGTTGCACCTCCATCTAGCTTCAGATGGCTGCATAACATGGGGGACAGCAATTTACCGGCATTGGGCAAATGTTAACAGATTAGAGTGAATGTCTAGGACGCCCAGTACTGACCAGTGATAATGTGATGGTTAGCTGGATAGTTGACAAATCATGCACATCCCTTGTCTCTATTAAAATTGATATTGCACTGGTCCTGAGTAGAGGCTATTAGTCGGCCACAGCACGAGATGTAGATGTTTACGGCAGATAGTCTGCTCATCCCAGTGCCAAACAATTCAAAGCAGTGCTGACAGATTACTGATACAACACTTTCCCCTCAAAAAAAAAAGCACAGTTGTTGCACCAATGACAACTTTGGTGAATGAGAGTTTAACGACTAAACAGTGGAGAGTGCAGCCTTAATGATCTAACAGATTTGATGCATCAGATATTAGATGCCGGAGACGTTCCCAGTTAAACTCTGATGTCACAGAGTTTAACTGGGAATTCTTAATTCTTAGTTTGAATAGCGATAAAAATGGGTTCTACAATGAAGTATGGCACAGCAGTTATTAGGATTGCCAGCCAACACAAGCTTAAATTTCAATTACTTTTTAACTAACAATATTGAAAGTGAATTTGTATATAGTGTAATATGCAGGCTGAATGCTGGGGTTGGTTTTGATAATGTTACTGACCCTCAGAGCTTCTGAGCGAGACAGCGAGTTTAAGTAAACCCAGTCAGCGGTGACCTGAGTGTGATGCTATGACCGGCTTTCATTGCTTTCAGAAGCAGGATGCTGGGATTTCTTTCTCCATCCTCTTTAATAAAATACGTGACCACATTTTCTTCAAAAGTTTGTCAATGATACAGGGAGAAGTAATGTGGCTCTTCTGCTTTGGGTCTATCCTCTCCCCTCTCAACCTCTTCCTTTTCCCACCACTCATCCTTTCCTCCTGATGTCTCTGTGCAGGCAAACGTGGAAGACTTTGAAGGACAACTGACTGAGCCGATGACAGACCTACAGGCCTTTTAAGGAGCTAGTCCTCCTGTCCAGCTTAGGAGGGCGTGTGCACCACACGGACGTGCCCGTGAACCCGGATGAGCACCACTGCTGTTTTATACTCTGTAAGAAGAGGACGGCCCCCTGCCCTGGTAAAGAGGTAGGCTGCTGCTCAGTATGACACCTCCAGCCCTGACTGTGGTTACCTTTAATTTGCTCTTTATAATTAATCTTCACTCTATTGTCTTAAAGTAATCCACACATCTGACATCTGTTCTTCAACATCCAGCAGGAACTATGCATGAGGCAGATATTTCCTTTGTCACAAAATCATTTTTATTTTTCCCCCAATGACATCACATATAATGTTGAGTATGAAAATATGACCTACTGTATGTGGTTTATAATTGAGGGAGGACGTCAGCACAGTGAGCCATTTCTGGAGGTCAAAAAAGACTTCAGATGTTACTTTATCCATAAAAATGTAAATGTTTCCACTTTTGTTCTCATGGAACCTGCTTTCCGATTTAAAAGTAGGACAGCTTTGTGTTTAGTTCAATCACAGTTCCGAATCACAGTATTCACCCCCATGAATTCATGCACTCAGAATTAGGAGGATTTTCTGAGGATGATGACACTCTTATATTCTATAAGCCACTCACTCATGTCCTTGTATTCACAGCTGCAATCATAAAGTTTATTTATCTCATCCCATAAAGAAAAAAGACTTGAATCTGGTCAGCCTTCCTCCAAGATGGGCTTCTTTTCCAGTTGTGCAATCCACTAGCAGATTATCTGTTATTTCAAAGTTGCTTCTTGGAACTCACATTTGCTCACCTACTCTTGTGATTTTGCAGCTGGGCTATTTTTAGACACTGCCTGTCCAGTAAGTGGTATAGAGGCAGATTATTATCCACAGCCGTTCACCATGACCACCAACTGATGTGATATGGTGGAGGAATCTAATGCATGTATTCAAAGTGAATTCAAAGGGTAACAGCAATGATGGAGAGCCTTAACAAGTGTGGATGCATTAAAAGAATCTGCCCTTATACTGCTTCACATTCACAAACAGTGCGATCCTGCCACATCTCATCTTTCTTAGATGAAATGAAGAGCAGCGAGGTCCGGGCAAAGCGCATCAAGGGATCTGGTGCGATCCACTCTGTTTGTGGATTTGTGCTTTAGCCCACTCTATCTGTGTGATAGAGTGGGCTAAAGGCACAGTCTGTGTCTTGGGCCAAACAGGATTAATCTTTATTGAAAAGTCTGAAAATATTTTATTGAGTAATATCAATTTGAATGGCCATAATAAAGCACATAAAATAAATAAAACACATTTTTCTTCAAAAATAAAATCAGAGAAAATGAGAATATTTCAAACTGATGAAAATTTGCAAATTTCTTTTTTGATGTGATAGCAGAAAGAACCAAGAAGCAACAACAAGCTGAACTGACAGATTTCCTCAGGCAGCTCAGCGCGCCTGTGTGACAAGGCAGGTCACCAAATTCAGAAGCTACTGTATGTCCTCCAAAACTGCCAGTGATTTCAACCTTTGCCTCTTGTACAGTGTACTGTCTGTTACGGTGCTCGTGACGTGTTCTGTCTTTAGGACTTTTCAGCGTGTCCTGTGATTCAGTGATGCACTGTAAGCTCACCTGTGCAGGTCTCCCTCTGCAGCTTCTCCCACATCTGTCCCTCAGTTTCACTCTTTTTCCTGAACATCACAGGCGGGGAAGAGAGACAGGCTTTACCTCTAATGTCAGCGAACAGTTCTTAAATGTCACTGTAAAAAGTGCTGTTTTTATCTGCTGATCCATGTTCAATGTGTCATTTGGCAACGCAGGGAAACAGGTTAGTGTGCAGGTCTTGACCAGGTCAATGAAATTATCTCAATAATACAATAATCTGGCCTGCGAGCCTTGAGTGACACATGTGGTGTACACAAAGCACAGCGTCTGCGGAGGATTTCGGCTTTCTGAACCCTGGTGTCTGTGAACCACGTCAAACTGCACTCATATTGTTCATTCTGGGTTGAGTCGGTCCTCCTTTAAAAAAACTGCCTCACATGGGTTTTTTTTTTTGCAGGCACGTTTTTTGACCGATATCTACATTTAAAAGAAAATTACGCGCCCTCTGGCATTCGTACACAAAAGTGCATGTGAATAATGCCTTTTTGTGTATGGCGTCTGACCAGACACGTACTCTGGATGGCATCATCTTGGCCTCCAGTAACACTGCGACAAATCTTGGAGTCATTTTTGACCAGGATATCCTCTTCAATGCACATATTAAACAAATATGTAAGGCTGCTATCTGCACTTGCACAATATCTGTAAGTGTGAAATCTAAAATATTGATGTGAGAACCTTAGTGATCCATACTGTATTAGCTGTACTGGAAACCCAAGGTCCTCAAGATGATGACCAGGAAACAGAGAATGACTATATTTAACCCTTTATGACGCATATGGAACTATGTTTGCATAGTTGGCTAATTTGTTCATTTATTATGTGCAGTCATTCTAACTATAAAATGAAAGGATTTGAACCTAAAAAAGAAAGAAAGAAATAAGAGGAGCTGCAGTTTGATCAGTTGGAACCGGATTAAAAGTGGAGTCGCCCTTCTTGCCGATTCATTTTCACTCAACGTATTGTGAGCAGCTGTTGAAGTTTGTGTCCACAGAGAAGGTAAAAACTGATGAAAGTGCCGACACAAGCCTGCTGTATGTTACCTTGACATCAAACAGCTTACTCTACTGGGTGAAACAAGGAGGCAGATAAATGAGTATTATTCACAGGCTGACAGTCCGGCTTCCTTGCAAGACGCATTTAAAACAGTTCAAAAGATTAAAAAAGAATCCATCATTTATTTCGTTATTTTGTCAAAGGCAGAAAACAAGATTTAAAAGTCATATATAAAGGTTAACTCTCCTCAGTCTACGGCGGGTTGTGAGGGGCTTTGGCAGCCTGAGGGTGATCGCACTGAAGCCATTTACACAAACTCGTAATAGAAGAAAACATTTCAGAGAGTTTGCAATTAAAGTGTGTGCGTTTGTGAGAGAAACGGTGACTTAGGGTAATGCAGCCTTAATAGCCACATCAGTTTCTTGCTCCGGCTGAATCATTTGAAGCAACTCGGACAAGCAAATAGGTCCATTAGGTAGCTATAGATCTCATAAGACATGCTGGAAGGGGCCCCTGAGTACACAACACACCTGCATTCACCTGCACACTTCAATTCTTTCTTCTTCATAGAATGCAGCCTGCACACCAATGTGCACTTGCAGTTTGTCTCTGATTAATTTACACTCTCTGTGCACGCACACACACGCTCAGGGAATCACATCTTTTCCCGCTGGCGCTCCGTGTGTATTTGAAGGCTTTTCTATCACAACTAATTTGCTGCTGCTGCATTCACTGCTGCAGTGACAGGAGTTTCCTAATGAGACAGAGCCCTCACAGTAATGGCAGGTGTGGACCTTGAATCAGAATTACAGTAATGAGATGAGCAGACCTAATGCTCACAAACAGAATAATAAGAAGTACAGAAGCAGGACGAGAGCGCCAATAATGAGAGCAGAGGCTGGGAGACGAGTCAGAAAACAACATATAGTTACAACAGGAGGTGACTGCTGCCGCTGCTGAAGCAGCTGAAGCAGCTGAAGCAGCTGCTGAAGCTGCTGAAGCTGCTGCCGAAGCTGCTGCCGCTGCTGAAGCTGCTGCTGAAGCTGCTGAAGCTGCTGCTGAAGCTGCTGAAGCTGCTGCCGCTGCTGAAGCTGCTGCTGAAGCTGCTGAAGCTGCTGTTTAGTCATGAACATGTGCCCTACATAGTGAAGAGGCTTTCCTCTCCACCTCTTGTTGTTGAGATGTGCAGTGTGACATGAAAACGGCCTCATAAATAGTCATCATTAGCAGTGAAGCTTCCATGATTCCTGCAGAGCAGTTTGCCCTCAGTTATCATGTGACTGCAACATTTTGGCGTTACTGTGAGAGCTTTTTTTTTAATGCAAATTCACCTCAGTGGTGGAATGAGCCACAGACTGCAGAATCCCTCATTACCTTCAAACATAAGCTATGGCTCTAAATACAGCTTTGTGAGTGCGTGTTGGTGGTTCCACATCCTTGAGGTTGTGGTCTTAATGGTCCAGCGCGTGGAAATGGGACATTTTTTATTCATGGGCACATGTAGCCCAGAACAGCAAAACCACGGCATTATTGATCTTTCGCCAGTCTTTCCCCCTTTTGTTAGCAGAAAGAAAATAGATGCCACCATTTTCATTCAGTCAGTAATTTAGGCAGTTTGCTGTCATTACAAAGGAAAACTACTGTAGTGAATCGGCTACCTGTGTTAACCTGGTCTTAGCTCAGTAATGACTTAGACTCGCAAGGAAATTCATCCTGTTGCAAAATAGAGTAAAAACTCTAAAAATGTGTTCACATTTTTAATATCTATCTGGGCAAATCCATGTAGGGCCACCATGGAAACTGCGGACAAACCCGTATGGGGCCCATAATGTGTGCCCTTACTTATCCTATATGGGGCCCACCTATGTGTGCTGGCAGGGAGAACGTGTTTTATCTTGAAAGAAAATGCCTGATAAGAGCCCTGCTAATGCATGTATGGACAGCATAAACATGACACATCTTTTAACACAAACCAAATAAAGAACTCCGTTGTTCCAAGTTGCCCTTCTGCTGTACATTATCAAAAAGCATGTAAAGCATGAAGCTTCTTGGATGGGCAGTGGTGGTGCAAAGGTCACAGAGAGAACTGCACGTGAGACTGGAGGTTGTTAGTTTCTGGCAGCACAAATGTGGGTGTTGAAAATGAAAATGGAACCCTCATTACCGTTGCCCAAGAGCTGTTTGGTGACCAGCAGATGGACTGTGGTTTTAGAGCAAATCTTACAGATATGACTGAGTCTGTTGGCTTCATCGTGATCTGGGAGTTTCTTGAACCCTGTTCTGCAGGCCAGATTACATCATGGACCTTTTGAATGGAACAGAGAGAAGGAGATTCGTGGAGATCTGTGCGTCCAAGCTAAAGTGTCTCTGGTTGATGTGCTGTCTTTGCCATTAATTAACCGCAGGTGTGATGTCCTGGACTTTTCCCCTTCAGAAATGTTTCAGCAAAGCCGGAGCACTCATTAGAAAAGCCTGCACCTCAGACAGAGGTTGTAGTTTGAAAAGCCCTAGCAGCAGAAAGGATAGCTTTGGGAGTTTGGCTTTAATGGGCCTGTAACTAACAGGGCAACAATTGCAATGATAAAGTGGTCACACTCAAACTTCGGGGCTGCTGCAGTCTCTGTAGAGCTGAAAGTACTGAGTCGGGTTGGTTATCCAAGATTCATATCCCAATATACTTGGGCTTAATGATGATGCATTATGTATCTCTCAGTATTATCTCAAAAGAAAAAGGTCAGGAGGTGCTGCATTTCCTAGGAAGCATCTTTCTTTCTGTTGTTTAAACTAATCTTAATTTAATAATTATAAGAACTGTTTCACTGGGCAAACTGTTTTCATCATGGGGATACTTCTGATCAACAGTCATCGTTTTACGTACAGTATCATTTTTACACTGCAACCAGAGGTTCACTTTCTTTCCCAAGGACACGTTGACATGCTAACGGGAGGGGCCGTCTAATGACCTACCGATTAGTAAACAACTCGCTCCGATTGTGTTGTGGACACAGTCAGCAGGCAGATGGATTTCAAGCAACATATCTTCCAAATTGGTTTGGGTCTATGGGATAGTTAGACCTTTATTTACTGCTCTACCCGATCAGATCAGACAACAAGGAAGTGAAGCCTTTACACGCTAGACTCTGCTGCAGATGAACTGCGGGGGGGGGAATACATATGCAACATAAAAAAACTGATATAACACAATAGAATCAGCAGTAAAGATAAACACTGAAAGAAATATAATCAAAATGTTTTAATATTAACGAGTTGTTTTAAATGCAGCATGATGTTGCATTGTGGGATTTTTGTTTGCACCAATACACGTTTTTAGCTCCCCCGTCCTCAGCCTTTAAGCATTGCAAACGATTCATCATGCAGAAGCTTTTAGCCCATCATTTGTCCATCAAGTTATCTGAAGTTCGGTGATTCAGATGCTGCAAATATAAACAGGACTGTGAAAAAGGGGCTGTGGAGCTGTTTGGCTGCAACTTCATGAACGCTGAGTTTGGCAGTGGTTTTCTCCAGAAAGAAGTTGCTGCCAAATGCCATCAATATACCCATAAATGTAAAAATACTGTTGCTGCTGTTGAACTTTGAAAACTCTTTTGGAAATAGAAAAGCTCAGAACGTGTGTGGTGCTCCGCTCCCTTCAGTGCAGACTCAAGGTCAGCAGACACATTACTGTCCTGACAACAGCGGTCGACTCAGCCAGCGGACCGCGGCCGCATCCGGCTGCTGACAGGCTGCTTGGCCTTACCGGCTCCCTCTCTGTGTCGCTTTATAACTTTATTGATCTGGACAAAGCAGTGGTGCAGGCAGGCCTATTACAGGACACCCTGTAGACCGCTGTGTTTCTTTCATAGTCATTCAGTGGAAGAGGTGCAGCACCGCCTCTACACTCATGCACAAAAGAGACACAATTTAGCATATATTTTCCAAGCATAAAAAGTATTGCATAAGAAAATTTAATTTAGTTTGAAGTCCCAAAGCAGAGACATAGTAATGATGGTGTTCTACGTTATACGGGCTCAGGGTTAAAAGTTTGGACACCATTGTTAGTAGTAACTGTTTGTTTGTTTTAATGCACCAGGCTGTAAACATGTTTGTTTTAATGCACCAGGCTGTAAACATGTTTGTTTTAATGCACCAGGCTGTAAACATGTTTGTTTCAATGCACCAGGCTGTAAACATGTTTGTTTTAATGCACCAGGCTGTAAACATGTTTGTTTTAATGCACCAGGCTGTAAACATGTTTGTTTTAATGCACCAGGCTGTAAACATGTTTGTTTTAATGCACCAGGCTGTAAACATGTTTGTTTTAATGCACCAGGCTGTAAACATGTTTGTTTTAATGTCAGACAAAAACAGCTTATAAATGCATGTTTATATCTCTGATAGTTGCGTTACTGATCCGACACGCTGCGGGCACAATTGACATTAAAAGCCCTGCTCTTTTTTTTTTTTTGACCTGTCATATTATTTAACGTCAGCAGCTTCAAGGCTCGCGCTCTACACTTCCTGCTGGCTGTGCATAAAAACTTTGGCTACAAGTTGTACTGTCAAATGAAGCCACAGTTTGTCAATTATAATGGTGCTTCTTCAGCAATAACACACGTCCACTTTTGATGATAGAGTAGCAAATAAAACGCCTCAAACGAGTTGCACTTCCCCTTCCCCCCACTACACAATCCTCCCCACCCCTACACACAACGCTACATCTTCTCCCGAGGTGTTGTCCTGTTAGCAGAGTGCACGCAGGAGGGAAAGAGAGTTTTGGTAATTGCTTGATTGAGCCTCTAAACTTTGCACCCATGTGAGAGCTCTTTAGGATTCCTGATGCTCTTTTGCATCAAGACTGTGAACCCAAAATGTTGAACAAATGATAGAACGAAGGAATCTACCTGTGAGGACACAAGGCCCATTGGTGTCATTACTTGATAGTTGCGCTGATTCACCAGTTGCTTTAGTTTTGTTTGGGGAAATCAGGTGAGAATGCGCTTAATGATGCTGTTGTTATTTTAGCCCCTCAGACCCTGGGTGTGTGTGTGTGTGTGTGTGTGTGTGTGTGTGTGTGTGTGGCCAACAAGCTAGGTGGCTGATACGCATTTGTATTTAGCCTCTCTACACCTGCTGTCTTGTCTTTTTCTCTTTCGGCAGTAATCTCAGTAGTATCATTGAAATAGCTGCTAAAAAAGTGGCAGTGGCGCAGTGGGTAGGTGCTTGCCTTTCAGCCGAAAGGTTGCAGGTTCGAGCCCTGTCCCTGCGTTGCGTTGTTTCCTTGGGCAAGATACTTAAACCACATTGCCTAACGGTAGCGC
>VUQK01040832.1:0-10614 GCA_015106715.1 Bujurquina vittata
GTCGGCCAGCTCTTTGCTCCGAGCGAGCTCTGCAGGAGCCCCTCCCTCTTCTGTGTGTGTGTCTGTGCCCTCTGCCCCGCCCTGTCGCTCGGTGTGGACACACACAGACGCTGCAACACATCGGAAGTAATCACGGCGGCTCAGATCGATTGACATTTGACGGCGCACAGACCGGAAATGCAAACTTTTCACTGACGCGGTAAACCAAAAGTAACGAGTTTGTTTTGAAAATGTAAGAAGTAGAAAGTACCAATACTTGGGTAAAAATGTAGGGAGTAAAAGTAAAAAGTAGTCAGAAAAATAAATACTTAAGTACAGATACCTAAAAAACCTACTTAAGTACAGTAACAAAGTATTTGTACTTCGTTACTTCCCACCTCTGGCGATGATCCGTGATGTTAAAAGGGAATCAGTCGCAGCAACGGAGAACTGAGGGGGGTTGTTTTCTAACTCCTGATCCATTCCAGTCCAGTAGGTCGCGGTAATGCTGCTCTAGGCTGGTTTGGTCAACCGTAAACCCACAAGAAGAAGATGATAGCAGAGAACTGCAATGCAGCCAATGTGAGCACAATGCTATTTAATGGATCGGATTGCATTTTTTAAATTTGTTTCCGATATCCGATCCAGTAATTTAGGCCAGGATGCATCGATACCGATACTGAATATGACAAAAAGTGAAGAAAAAGAACCCTAAATATGTTTAGAACTACAAATGAATTTAAAACAAAACTACAAATGAACTTTATGAAATAGCTTTAATGTTCTCCAACTTTCTCCAGGATTTTAGAAAGAAATGTCAATTTGGAGACAGGCCTCAAATTTGCCAACACCGACTAGTCTAGGCCAGCCTTCTTCAGTAAGGACTGCACAACAGCATGCTTTAGATATTTTGGCACCACACTGGAAGTCAAACTACTATTTATAATGGTGAAAATGAATGGATCAAGAGCAAAAAAAACTTCTTTAACAAGCCATTCAGGAATAACATCAAAAGAACCTGATGGCTTCAAGCTTAAAACCAGGTGCTTTAAAAAGGAGAGCGAAACAGGTTAAAAGTGGTCGAATACCGCTGAACGGGGTAATAGTGTAGCTGGATCTCATGAGAAGGTGGTGAGATTTGGGCCCTAGTGGTTTTGAGTTTTGTTCGTACTGTCATAATATATTTGGAATGATGTGGGAAGGGTGGGTCTGTGGGAGTTATATCTTTGTGCAGATCATTTTTCATGACGATTGCTCTATACTCAGTGTGTGTAAAAATTAGGTTTCTTATGCATACAACATAATAATAAAAAAATTAATCCTTTTTACCTGTAACTCTGCTTTTCTCAGCCGTCTGTAGAACTCGTCGTCCTCTCGGCCCCAACCCCAGAACCGGTTTGACATGCCGTTACACTGCGGGGGGGGGGGAAGTAAATGCTTTTTATTTTCAACATCAGGTCTCGGAATAGCAATAAAAATACCCCAATGAAGTGGTTTACGGATTTCAAACTGCAGGAATTTAAATCTGCTGGTTAAGCTGCAGCCAAGCTCAGCCAGTTCAACAGCACCACCTGGTGGACAGTCACTGCACTCCCCCCTTTGGTATACATATCTGAATCTCTACACCTCAAAACATTTATTCCCTGCTTCTATTTACTTCATTTTAAACTTGCTGCAGAAATGAGACCACGTGTGTGTGTGGGGGAATCCTGTTCAAAATCCACTTCACTGATTCATGCACAAGGTCTCAATAAGATATTTTGTAGGATCCTCAAAAAAATCCCTTTAATGTGTGTATAGTTCTGTATTTCTTATTACTTGTGTGTGCTGTGTGTTGCCTTTGTGGGAAAAAACTACAAAAATAAATATTTTTCCTGGGATGGCCTGTAAACGTTTCAGGGAAGGTTTTGAAACATGACTGCGTCTCATATAATTACAAAAGCTTCAGGCTCAGTTGTAACTACTTTACCAGCATTAAGGATTATAAGCATTTCCTAGTAGCCTATCCAATATATATATGGTATAGATTCTGATACTTACGGCTCTTTTATTTCACTGTTAGAACACAAGCAAGTGTCTAGAAACTTAAAGGAACTGAAAACAGTTTGTAAATAAGCTCAGCGACCCTCAGAGCCCCAGGACCCCCTTTAAAAACTGAAGTCCTCGATTATCGTTCCTACTCTTTGTGGACTTCAGCTCTGTGTTTAACAACCTCCTTCCTGGCAGACTGCTGGCCAAACTGTCATACGTGGGAATACCACGTTCCACTGCTCTTTGGATCAGGGACTTCCTGACAGACCATTCCCAGAGGGTGAGAGTAGGCCCCCATCTGTCCTCAGCTATCAGCCTCAGGACCAGCTCTCCACAGGACTGAGTGCTGAGTCCACTGATTTTCACCCTCTACCCATAGGACTGTACCTACACACATCATGATGAGTTGCAGCTGCTGTCAGGGTGGTGCAATGAGAACAACCTGATCACTAAAACAAATGAGATGGTAGTGGACTTCAGGAGGATAAATGTCACTCAACCTCTGTTCCTCAGTGGGGATGGAGTGGAGCTGGTCTCAGAGGACGACCTGATCTGGAGTATTACCACCACCTCGTAAGTGGCCAGTGACGTTGCCGGCACTTATGCAGGTGCATTATGTGTTAATTACTGTTAATTATGTTAATTACTGAGCAGGAAATCTATGCCACAACCTGACCTGCACTTCCCAAAAAATATCAAATAACGTCTGTTATGTCCCTACCAATCATGCGGCATGATTAGCAAGGACGGCGGGGATAGTACCCCACCAATATCCACTCTGCAGGTGTAATTAGCACCACACCAGGTCCTGATTGTCCCCTAGAAACCGATTGGACTCACGTTACTACCTTTGTTAAAACCAAACCTTTGAATACATATACAAGATCTGTTAGGATGGTGTGGCACTAAAATGTAAGCAAATTTATTTGGTTTAAATAACTTGGTCTTATTTCTTACTAATATTATTAGTTATGATAACTGGAATTAACTTTCTATTTATTTATTATTTGTTTTATTTATAACATTTTTTATATTGCAATTTATATATTTTTATATTTTACTTATTTTTATATTTAAATAATTATTTTATTTTAAATTTAGTATTTATTTTCAAGAGATTGTAGAAATGCACTACATTTCAAGATATTTGCCGTTCTTTAAATATAATTAATGAAGTTTTTACAAAGTTGTGTATTTATTAACTATTTTACTACTTATACTGGTTATTATTTATTGTTGAGGCACCTACCTAGAAGGATTGCACTTTAAATTTCACTGTCTAACTTATATGTCCAATGACAATAAAGATACGGTTCTATTGTATTCCAAAAGGAAGCTCAGTACCATGTGATAATGCTTCTTGGTGAGCAGCAGGATTCCTCCCACATACGTCTTGTAATGGTAGAGTGGGTGAAGCTCAGGAGAGGCCACGTGGAACGGTCCGTCCTCAGGGAAGCCGTAATCCAGAGCCTCATTAAGGGGCAGAAGGTCCACGTCATGCATGGCCAGGTAGTCGGTGTCATTACCGCTCTCCAGGTAACCCACATTGATCAGAGATGCCCGATTAAATCTGAGAGAAGAGGAAGGAAATCCACCTTAATATCATTTGTGTGCTGTTTGAAGTGACAAGTGTTCTTATTTAAAAGTTTGAGTATTCTCTATCACAACAGGAAACCTTTCTTAAATGTGGCACCTATCATGGTTCCATTATAGGTCCTTTTTTATTATAGTTACCACTCGGCTACAAGTCTTTCAGATACACAACACTCTCTCCTACACAGTAACGCTTTGTGCATACTCTGTTTTACCTACCTGCTGCTGCACCTCAAGAGCCTCTTTGAACATTTTTAAGATTAGATTCCTTCCCACTGTCACCAAGTGCTGCTCATGGGGGGTCGCTTTGACTGTTGGGTTTTCTCTATATTACTGTAGGCTCTTTACCCACAATATGACTGTTTGTTGTGAATTGGTGCTGTATATATAAAAAAAATTGAACTGAATTGAATTCAGATGAAATTAGATCCTTGATGGTGAAAAAATTCCTTCAACCAAATAATACCAAACTGGAGTTACTGTAAGCTGGTTTTGCCCGAGTCTGACAAACACAACCAGTCAGAATTAATCCTAAAACGCCCCTGGGTCACATGCTTAACCTGTTTTCTTCTTCTGTGTTTGGAGGTGGTGCCCTCACCTGTAGTGATCCACCTGGTTGATGACGAGGATCTTGTGGCGGATCTTCTTCTTGCTGAGGAACGTGTGCATGAAGGGAACAAACACCAGCAGCTCCTCAAAGCGTTCTCTAAAGGGGACAATGATGGCCAGTTTGTGAGGCCCCCAGGATGGGTCGTCCGCCCCGGACACCTGACCGCTGGCCGGGCAGGGCGACGCTGGCTGCTGAGGCACGCATCGCTCTCTGTGCATCGTGGACACATCACCAGAACAGCTGAGCTGCAGCCAGAGCAGAGAGACAAACACCAGCACCATGCAGAGGCCAAACAGCTTGTAGACGGTGCATTTACCGGACAGGAACCTGAAACACATACGGAGGAAGAGGTGTCAGAGACTTGCCGGGTTCAGATTTAGGCTTATTTACACGTGCAGGGAAATTATTTGACTCTATTTAACAATGTCAACCTGTGACCCTGGAAACCAGTGACAAATTTAGAGTTTGGCAATGAGAATAAACCCCGCTATTAAAGGCAGTTCTGTGGGTGAATAAGGTTAATCACTGAGGAGAAGTGTCACTCCTATCACTGATTAAGGCCTCAACATGAGCCGTGAAATAGACTTGACAAAGTTTTAAAACCCAAGAATCGTGCTACCTTTTCTGTAGACAGTGAACGCAGCAAAGTAACACATGGATATTAGAAGCGTCGACACAGGAAACAACCAGCAACGCCAGCAGCTACGGTAGAAAGGGACATGCCAATGCAAAGTGGGCAGGTCCCGGGTCAGACTTCTCTCAGATTCAAGGTGTGTGATTAAAATATCAACCAAACACGATGAAGGATAATCCTGACTGACATATGAATGGGTGGATGTGCATTAAGTTTATTTATTATTTCTTTTGTCATACCTTTCATACAATTCACAGCAGGCAATTTCTGCCACCTCAGTATTGGTATTGTTACCACCAACATGTTTTCTTGAACCCAGCAGAGACCGTATTTGGAAGACAGGGTGGATTTTTTCAATTAAATTTTATTTAAATAGCACCAAATCACAATAGTCACCTCACGGTGCTTTATACTGAAGATAAAGACCCTACATTTATTACAGAGAAAATCCAACAGTCCAAACGACCCCCTATGAGCAGCACTTGGTGACAGTGGGAAGGAATAACTCCCTTTTAACAGGAAGGAACCTCCAGCAGAACCAGTCTCAGGGAGGGGCAGTCATCTGCTGAGAGGAGATAGGACAAAAGACACACTGTAGAAAAGAGCCAGAGATTAATAATAACTGATTAAATGCAGAGTGGGGTATAAACAGAGTGAAAGAGGTGAATGAAAAGAAACACCTGGTGCATCATGGGAACTGTCCGTGTATAGAGAACACGTGTGAAAAAGCTTGCACTTCCTGTCAGTGCTGAAGTTTAAAGGAACTATTTTGCAGGTGCTGAAACAAAAACAACTGAAGTGTTATGTCACTTCTGTGGGGTCGCACCTGTACAGTCCCACCTGTGCGGTCATATAAATTTCAGCGCTGCAGGCAAATATTTTACATTTTCTCCAAAGAAATCTTTCATCTTTTTATTTCTTCTGTGGTCTAACACTTTGTTCTGTGTTTCTTTTCTTAAATAAAGTCATTATCAGTACTTCACCATCTTTCACAGCTCTCTGGGCTCAGTACAGACTGCCCCTGGTGGCATTTTGGTGCAGTGCACTCCAACACATGATCCAAACACCACACCATCAAATCTGTGCAAATACACTTTCCATGTTAGATTCTTGAATGCACACATGCTGCACTTTTCTTATTTCACAGAGAGAATTTCTAAAAATGTCAATGTCGACAAGCTGCTGAATATCAAAGCTGTTTCTCACATGCAGAGAAATCAGTAAAAAGGAGAAACTGAACAACAAGAAGTCAACAGCACAAGTTCCCAAACTGTGTCTCATGAACAGAAAAATAACCAGAGGATTCCTCACAGGTCAAGTCCAGTGATTAAAAAAAGAATAATTAAGACTCTGAGGTGGTGACTTTGGACATTTTTACAGCTTGGATGGTAAATTCACACAGAAAGCTTAAAATGCTTCAAAACTACACCAAAAATATCTCTTAAGGTAACGTAGTACGACACAGAAGTCAGATTTTGTGCTGTTAATGGTGAAGAAATAATCAGCAGCTGTCACCATGAAGACGATTGTGGAAAAAAAGTTAGATGATGATGATTCAGATACCACTGCGTCCAGAGGGGGCACTCTCTTGAACAACAGAACACAAAGACTCATGGGATCAATAATGTTCACAATGAGCTAAAAAACTCCTGTCCTCTGAAACCTGGTGGCAAACTGACGTACACCTTGTAGTCAGTTCAGCCTATAATGACAGAACCTGATGGTTCTTCCTGAAAGTTTCTGGCAGCTTCTTCTGGCGCTGGAAGAAAATTCAAAGAAAAATGTATGGGTTTGGCAAAGAAATTGCAGAGCAATGTGGGCACACCTGCACAAGTAGGAAGACTGGTAATGATGTTGGCTACACCAAGGTTATTACAGATAACTAAACCTAAATTAAAAATAGAGGAAATCTTAGTTTGAGTAATTTTGGTAAAATTCTGATAAGGTTCTGATGTGCTTACTGAGA
The DNA here is from genome assembly GCA_015106715.1 of Bujurquina vittata. Lineage (NCBI taxonomy): Eukaryota > Metazoa > Chordata > Actinopteri > Cichliformes > Cichlidae > Bujurquina > Bujurquina vittata. Next base: position 6,814 of record VUQK01040832.1, read on the forward strand.
AATCACCACGACCGAGCCATGTTCCATGCTAAAATGAAAGCAGACCCATTCTGGAAAGCAAAAATTTAATTTTTTTTTAATTATTAAAAAAACCCAAAAAGTGTTATCTTCAGGCTGCACACAGATTCAACACAGAAATAGTAAATGAATTTTAATACATGAAAGGGTGAGGATGACAAACTAAGGAGAGAGGAGTAAGGACTCCTACGAGAGTTACTTTAAGGACCTTTGGGAGTCCCTGAACCACAGTTTGGGAACCACCATGGTGGAGACAAAGCTGAAGTTTTACTCACGTCTCCTGCTGCCCGGGAGCTTTAGCCGGGTCACGTCTTCAAAGCCAAAACACAACATAAATGAGCTTTCCCATTTAATACCACAGAAACCAGTTAAAAGACATTTTTCACAGAATGAAAAAACATTTATAAATCAGTTAATTCAGTTCAGTGCATCACCGCCATTAAACAGGGTAACTGAAAAAACACTGAAAAACATCCCTCTCAGATTACTATGTTTATTAGTTTTTACTTTTAGTTTGTCTTGACAGTATTTTTTCTTGTAAATTTGACTTTTTTTGTCTTGTACATATACCACGTTTTCCTGTAAAATTAGCCTTTTTTCCATTTTGAATTTGATAGTTTTAAACTCATTTTATCCTCCAAAATTTCCACCCATAAATCTGGTATTTTCCCTTGTGTATTTGCCAGTTTATTCCTGTAAAGGGATCACTTATGTCTTGGAAATGTGCCCCTCTTTTATACTTGTTCTCCTAATTTTGCCATTTTCATGAATTAGCCAGGTTAATGCTCATCTAACTCGCAGATTTGTGACTTTCCTCTAAGAGTTTCTGGATTTTCCCCTCCTTATGTGCAGCTCTGACGCTGCCGAAGGAAAGCACCTGAAACGGCGAAAAGGCGTAAACTGGAGCGCAGATTTCAGGTGCTCTTACCTGCGCTCCTCTCTGAAGTAGAGCACGGGCTTCCTCCTGGATGAATACATCATGGTGTCGGAGCAGCTCCTCTTCCTCCTCCTTCCTCAGAGCGTCGTTATTGCTGCCTTCGCTCCTCCATCGTGCCTCATTTGTAGGTGTTCACGGAGAGCAGACTGTGCTCCATGCCGGGCCTCACAGCTGCTCACAGCTGCTTCTCAGCCTCCGTCCTCCGTTAGCTTCCGCAGCTAACTGTACACGTAGCATCAGCGGTTCGCTCACTTCGGCGCTCCGGGTCCAAACTCGGCGGCTGCCGGCTTCCAGCTCGGCTTGTCCCGCCACCCAGCGAGCACACACGACTTCTGCTAAAGTTTTATTTCAGTCAGAACTAAAACGTAAGACGACAGCTCAGATCGAGGGATTTTTCAGGGTTTTTACACGCTGAAGGAACACCAAACTGAATGTAGTGTGGTCCAACCTGTATATAAGTCCGAGAGGGAACAGCGGAGAGAGTATCAAAGGTTCCTGCAGCCCAGCTGCAAGGTTTCGTTTGGAGACGCTAACAAAAAGGCAGACTGCCAAGCTGTAGGTGGACAGGATTAGAAATGAGTCCATCAGAGGGACAAAGTCAGAGAGGCTGAGACTGGACATGTTCAGAAGAGGGAGGGCGGATATCCTGGACATAGGATGCTGAAGATGGAGCTGCTAGGCAGGAGGCAAAGACGTAGACCGAGAGGAGGTTCATGCAGTGAATGAGGATTGTAACACCTCATTTATACTCATGTGTGGATGAAGTTCTATTCTGGCTGTGGGTTTTCTGGCTTACATTTGGTTTTCTCATCTTTGCACACTCAGTATTTGTACAAGAAAATTACAATTACATATCCAAGAGGTACACAGAGGTTATCAGAGTTTAACCAAATTTTCCAAAACATTTCCACCCTTTTGATCAGGGCCGGTCCAAGCACTGAAGGGACCTTAAGCAAAATTTGATTTGGAGCCCACCTCATAGCACTTCATTGTCACCTGAGCCTAACCATTATTAATGCTGGGGGGCTGAAGTTGAATATTAATTTTTTGGGATGGATTGCTGGTTCATGTACACAAGCCCATTGAAAAACAATTTAAGCATGATAAACATTGTAAAATTACGTCATGACAATGACACAGGATGGTGGGACAAGTATCAATGCACGCCCTATCCAATGTTGAGATCATAGGCTTTTTAGGAAATATGTGATTTAGGATGTCTGACCTGCTTTTGGACTTGTTGGACATGCTGTTTTCATCCAAAATGCTGAACATTTTTGCACAACTATAAAAATGCATCTAATTACTAGGGATGGCACAATACCATTTTTTTGTGTCCGATACCGATACAGATCTTTTACATTTGGGTATCTGCTGATACCGATACAAATCCGATTTTTTTTTAACCAACAACAATAAAACAATTGTTTTTAAATGCCTGGATACATTTTACATAAGTCAACAGTCTCTCACACAACAAAATCAAAATCTTTTAGTTGTCTCATGTACAAGACTAAGGACTAGGGGAGGACAGAGCCTTTCGGGCAGTGGCGCCAAAGTTCTGGTACTGTTTACCACTCACAGCTGACTCTCTGGCGTCTTTTAAAAAACAGTTGAAAAATTTTCTGTGTAGGAGCCAAATTGAACACACCTTTTGTTTTGTTTACTTGTTATGGTAGCACAGGTGTAGAGATTGTCCCTACACCTCAGGTGATTGGTTAGGGGTGTGGTCTTAGGTTACTTACCTGATACGGACATACCCAGCGGGCAGTGGGGTTTGCTTCCAAACCTTTCTGTTGACCGTCATGCCGTACCATAGCCATTCCGGAAAGTTAAGGGAATGTCATTTTACAACTCGGACAATAAGCTTTGTATTCGTTCCAGTTGTCATTCATTTTGCAATAAAACCACAAAACGCAAAATTGGACTCACGATTCATTGGAGACGCGTCACACATTTAGTCAACAGAAAAGAGTTGGCGCTTGTTGGACCGCATGCATCAGGACGATGAAGATGGAAGATTTGTGGATGGAGCTTTTGGAGTGATATCGTCGTGGATCGGAGGATTTATTGACACGTTTGGATGCTATTCGTGAAGGAGGAATTGGAAATGGCGCGGGGGAGCAATGCACGTAAGAACGCGGCGCAACACAGCCACAGAGGCGGTAGGAAACGCTGATTCGCTCTGTGTATTATTAGAAGTTGTGGACATAGTTTGGAAGTGTCGTCGCTTGTCCATTGGGGACAGTTGTTTGGCTTGTGTTGTGTGCGTAGCTATGCTTGACTTGGTAATCTGGAGTAATTGCTCTGACAGCTTGTGACGCTGTGAATGCTGCGAGGAAGAGAAGCATTAAATGTGATTGGTCTCTGAAGCTCTGATGCTGTGTTTGATGCATGTGAGAAAGTGACGATGAGTGATATAAAAGATGCCGAATATGAGCTGGATAACAAAAGGTCTGCAAAACTGACAGCCAAAGCGCTTTGTTATAAAATGGAAACGTTGCAGAAAGAGCGAAAATCTCACGTGAACAAAATTAAAGGGTTAACATGTGACATTAAAGAACTGATGAAAAATGACAATAATGCAAAAGAGGTGCAGCTTTGCTTGGAACAATTGGATAATCTGTATGAAAATGCAAAAGCAGCTCATGATTCATTCATATTATTGATTCCTAAAGATGAGCAACGTTCTTACAATGACTGGTTTGGACGCATAACAAAATGTAATGCTAATTTTGTTGAAGATGTGAAACGGTGGCTTCTTGAAATTGGAAGACCTTTTGTGGGAAAAAGGCATGAAACTTCTACTCCTGGTGTCCCGCCAGATGTACTTGTTTTTTTTAAGA
>VUQK01040842.1:0-20424 GCA_015106715.1 Bujurquina vittata
AAAATATATATTTATATATATATATATATATATATAAATTATATATATATATATATATATATATATATAGCATCATTCATCATTGGCTACAAATACCATTTAAAAAATGTAGAAATAATTCAGGCGAGGTAGTACCAACTGTCTGTATTTGTTACGGTCCTTGAGTTTTGTGTTGGTTTGAGGATTTAAATTCTTCAGCTCTTTCCACACAGCGAGCAATTCACTCGTCACGCCTCGCTTTGTCACTGATGGTTGGTTGCTGGCAGGTGTTCAAGGCTCTGGCTGCCTAGGTAACCCTCTAATGTATTTGCAGTCATCTGTCACTCAGCTGTGTCCTGCGCTCTCACTGGCAGTTGCTTCGGTTGCTCAGCTCAGAGTTGAGAAAGGTTTAAACTCAGGACCCACCCATGTTACGTCAGGAATCATCACTGTTTGAAGTCGCTGACTGCCGTTGACTACTCGGGTCACCAGGTCACTGCTGCTGTGCCGTGTGAGCAGAGCTGACATCAATGTTTGTGATGCAGCAAAATTTTTTATCTTGAAGAGTTCAAACTTGTTATACTGTAACTACAGCACACAGTTGCAGAACAGTGGCCGGTTCTTTTACTCCTAACTTAAGCTAACCTGAGTATTTAAGAGCCTCCTCTTGACACACTGACAGAACTTACTGACTGTCTTTAAACCACTTTGAAAAGTGTTTTTTCAGTCCACCATGTTGGATGTGAACATTCTACCACGTTTCCACTTTAGACGTGAACTTTTTACAATGTTGCCACGGTTGACATGAACATTTTTATTCTTCTCCCTCTTCCGTTTTTGAGCTTTCTTTTTTGCCTCTCCATCTTTAGCTACCTGTTGTCAGATAGTTACACGATTCAAATGAAAAGCATTGCGATCGAGCGTGTTCAGAAACATGTGCGCTGGAGCACCGTGTGTGTGTGTGTGTGTGTGTAGGGGGCGACAGGAGGAGGGCAGATGCAGGAGCACAGGGGCACCTAATCAGCGCCGTGCCTTTGTTATTATTTCATATGCACATTTGTTAAATACAGAAAATGCCGACTTGAGATATAATTTTCCTGCATCGTTTTTGCCCCCCCTTTGTGCTGCGCCCCTATGCACTGCATATAGTGCATACCCACTTTTTGCGCTACTGAGGCCAGGTCATCTGACGCAGCACTCCATCACCCTCTTTCTTGGTCAAATAGCCCTTACACAGCCTGAGGGGTGTTTGGGGTCATTTTCCTGTTGTAAACCCAATGATGGTCCCACTAAGTTCAAACTGATGGGATGGCACTTCACTGCAGAATGCTGTGGTAGCCGGGCTTGTTAAGTCTGCCTTGGATTTTCAATAAATCGCCAACAGGGTCACCAGCAAAGCGCCCCCATACCCTCACATGTCCTCCTCCATACTTCAAACATGTAGGAACCACCTGCTCACCTTTTCTGTGTCTTACAGAGACACGGTGTTTGGAACCACAAATCTCCAATCTGGACAGATTTCCACTGGTCCATTCCTTGTGTTGCTTGGCCCAAGCCGTTCTCATCCTCTTGTTGTTGTTCCTTTAGGTGGGCTCGTATCTGGGGTGCTGTTAACTTGTGATTTCTGAGGCTGCTAAATCTGATAAATGAGTCCTGTCCAACAGAGGGAACTCGGTCTTCCTTTCCTGGGGCGGTCCTGATGAGAGGCAGTTTCATCATAACATTTGATGGTCTTTGCGACTGCACTTGAGGATACTTTCAAAGTTTTTTGGAATGACTGACCTTCATTTCTCATAGTAATGAAGGACTGTTCTTCTTCTTTACTTAGTCGAGTCGTTCTTGCCATAATATGAATTACAACATAGCTCAAATAGTGCTATTCCCTGTATGCCAACGCTACCTCTTCAAAACACAACTGATGCTCTCAAACACTTTAAGAGGGCAGGAAATTAACTCTTGACAGGCACAGCTGTTAACTGAAAGCCATTCCGGGTGACTGCCTCATAAAGCTGACTGAGAAAAAAGGTGTCATCTAAGCAGGAGGTACCCACTTTGAAGAATCTAAAATATATTTTGGTTGTTTAACACTTTTTTTTAACTAAATATTTCCATATGTATTTCTTCATAGTTTGGATGACTGTAGTATTAATCTACAATGCAATGCAATCATTATTTTTTAAATAATGAAAAACCCTGACTATAAAGGTGTGTCCAATCATTTGACTGGTATGTTCTGATGTTTTAAGAAATTGTTTCCACATTATGGTAATTTTTTACAAGATTGCATGAAATTGCAACAATCTAATGATGTGATAATGTGAGAGGGGTCACTCAGAGGTGAAAATTATCACTTGAATCTGCAGCGTTCCTTCAGAAGCCTTTAGAATTTTAACTCACTCTGGCCGTCCAACCGGCAAGTTTCATACAAGTACTGTTTTGGTTCATTCTCGGGGCTGTCATTGATTTGTTTTTGACTGCAACAGGGGGGGGTTATTTGGCAAGAAAAGAAAACTGAAAATGCACTGTATACTTGTTGCTCAACACTGAACAGCAAACAGACCGTTATTGGCTAGCTGGTAAACACTGTGGAGCATTTAGCATCTAAAGAGGCAGATATTTCACTCAGAGACACCAAAAATAAAGCTTAAATACAGTCACTGTGGGACTTTCAGTAGGTACACAGAAACATAACTTGAAGTGTGTGAACATGCCAACTATTTTTTTCTTGGGAATTTTAAAAGGTAACAAGATTAAGCTGTAATAACAGACTGCTGATTTTAATCACCCCTAAATCACCAAAACAAAAAAGAATTACTGTATGTTTAAAGGTTCTAGGAACGGGCCTGAGAAGATCAAAAACCTTTTGACTTGCACTGTGCACGCTTTAAAATACACTGAGAGCAAACGACTTCTGCTTCAAACTGACACAAATTTCACATGAAGGATCATCACCGCTGATCAAAGCACGATCCGCGGCTACAGCGTGCCTGTTTCCAGCTTACACTGTAGTTCATTTATTCTGGTCCAAATCAATCGAGATTGTAAACTTGTAGCTCCCCCCCCCCCGTGATTTGGTTCCTGTTCACGCAGAGAAAACTCCAAATGAGACATGTGAGAACATTCAGCCAGATGTGTTTGGGTTTTTTGCAGTAGTAGGAGTAGCTGTTGGTTGGGTTTGTCTGAATTGTTTTGGAAAATGTGAACCTGATGCACCATGACGTGGTTGCCCGGGGCTCTGCTGTAACATCCTGAGGCTACTGAGGAAAGATATTAAGTAGAAAAACATGATGATGATTTTTTTGGCCACACAAACTTTCACTCACCATCGTGACCGCTTACCAGCATTCCTGCAACTTCATCGCCTTTGTGAAAATGAAGACTGGAAAAAAAAAAAATCAATATTTTGACATGCCGGAGAAGAGCCATCACACACTGCAGAGGTCCCTTTATACCCGCGAGTCCCTCTGCAGAGGGCTCTTTAAAAAATAAATAAGAAAAGTGGTGAACTTGAGTGGGAAGTTGGCCAAATTTAAATCTGGAAGCACTCTGGATTTTTATGATCCCATGACCAGAATGTTTTTAATAAAATGAAACCTGCTGAACAGAAGCTGCAGTCTTCCTCTTCTTCTCCTTCTTCTTCCAGCTCCTCCCTTTAGTAGAATCAGAGCCAATCAGCCTTCTGCTCGTATATTTGATTTGGCAAAGATTTTACACCAAATGCTCTTTTTGATGCAACGCTGCCCGTTTATCTGGGCTTGCGACCAGCACTGGGAGCCACATGTGACCCGACCCCAGTGGCTGTGTTGCGAACAGATGATGAAGCAAAGGAATAATAACGGAACCAACTTTTGAATCAGCTTCTTTTATTTATTTATGATATTAAAGGAATTTAAAAGCTCATCTGTGACATGTTGAAACAAAGTGTAACAGCTTAATAAGTTAGCAATAGCCACGATAAGCTGCTGGTTAAAGCTGCAACGCTTTGATTTTATTGACTAAGGGTATGATTTATTCAGCTTTTCTTTATAAAAATGAGAACTGTGGAGAATTTAGACATCTGATTATGGTTGGAGTTTGTGTAGCCTTGTTGTGTAATGTCATCATCATGAACGGCAAAGGTGTAACTCACTACTGGCACTGAGATCATCACATAAAGTAAAAACATCTCTAGGTGTGTACTGCCTTTAACATGCATGTAGGAGAAGGTTTCCGTCACGGCCAGTTTCCAATTAGCCTCGTCCTCTAAAAAACATCTACTCTGATTAGCCATTCCTGTATAAGTGCGAGAGCTTTTTTTTGGCACCTTCTGCCAGCCTTTTTCATCTTTTCCCTCGTCATTTGGAGTGTCGTGAACAGGCTAGTCATGAGTACCTTGCATATGAGGCTCTCCATAGGTAAGAGGGCTTGAGAGGCTACCTCCTCTTGGAGGCCTGTTGAGTTGTATACGAGTTGGTCTGGACCTCTCATAACATTAGCAGTGGGTGTCCTAGACTGCTAATACTGTCACACTGAGAGAGAAAGTCAAACAGAGTGAGTTGTTACTGTGTGTGCTGCACTTAAATTACAGGTAGTATACCTCACTGGTTGATGGTGACACGCGGGGAAACATTGTGAGAAGCGTGTGTTCAGTATGACCACAGTTTGGGAGTTTGTGGCCAATATGCTTCATTTGCTTTTAATATAAACAACCACAGCAGGTATTACTCCCAAAAACGTGTGTGTGTGTGTGTGTGTGTGTGTGTGTGTTCCTTAATGTAATCACACTGTGGTAGCCACACACACACAGAGAGCACATGCAGAGAAATACACAGAGGGGTCTGTGGGATGAATTAGACAGCACTGTGTGCAATTTACACATTCTGCAGGTCAATATTTTGCTATTTTGTGTTTTTATAAGCCGCTGAGAAACGTAATGTAATGAAAATGTAATCCAAATATATTTTTTTTTGCAGGTTGCTTTTTTTTTTTCTTGATTTCTGTTTATGCCCTCTTGCTGTACTGGTGTTGAGGAATTTAAAAATAATGTTTATTTTGTCTTGTTGTTTGCCTTAAAGAAATCTGGTGTTTATCGTTACAGGTGACTAGTTTTCCTGTTTACAATAAGCTTCACCACCTGACTCTCAGCGCACGGCAATAAAGTTCAAAAGGGCATAAATTGGAGCTGAAACACCGCGGGCAGTCTTTATTTTAAGTGTATTGTGCAGGTCTGTCATACATATTAACTCATTATGCCACTCTGGAACTGCCTGACATCAGAACTTCACTACTGTTTTTGGGGGAAAGGAGCTTCGGATAAATCTAAATAGCGATCAGATAAAGAAGAAACAGGATGGCACACGGGGTCAAGAGGGTCCAAGGTTAAAATCCGCTGGCGGGACCTTTGCGTGGAGTTTGTACGTTCTCACTGTGCCACATGAACATAAAGGGATCCATGGGGACAGTGTGTTCCAGCCTCTGGGAGCCATGAATATTTCATAGTGCAGCAGTAAATATTTTTTTTAAAAAGTGTATAAATCCAAACTGATATAGGAAAAACAAATCAAATGATGGAGTCAAATTATAACATCAAATGATGAAAAAGTAAAAGAAATATTTTAATATCAGAGGACAGTCATCCTGCCTCTTGCTTCCTCAGTGCCAGTTCCATGCCACAGCAGTTTTTAATGCTTTCACATGTCCCGTGCCCCACATGGATTTTTGTTTCGGTCAGCGTGCTGCACAGCTGCATGTGATCTGGCTCAGTCCCAGTCCTGAGTCACCAGGCTTCAACTCCCTCAAGGTAACACTTTAAAAGGTCAGTGGTTCAATTACTGCCCGCTCTGGTTCACCAAAAAGGCCTCCTAAGTGGAACCATCTCCTTTCCTTTGCTCATTAAGTTACATTTACATACATATGCTGCCAATTAGTGTCAAGAGTCAGTGGATGATTAACCTGCATGGTAGCTGGATTGCCTGCTTGATTGGTTACCAAGGAGACCTTCAAAAACAGGGTCGGTTATTGGAACCAGTAGAAAGAGGGGACAAAATGGAGTGGAATTTAATTGGCTGATTTTTACACCACCAGCTTTGATGGTAACTCTGCTTGTTTTGTGTCCTTTGCCATTTCAGCCAACCTAAATGTCCTTTATATACCAAGTCTCCTGCACACTGGACCTATTAGGCTCATTTTCAGCTTTATATTTTTATTCTTGGACTCTGGTAGAGTAGCTGCATGAGTTACAATCCAAAAGCCTCTTTTTATCTCAAGCTGGGCCTTGGTGCAGTTCATCCTCTGAAACAAGTCATTTAAGTTCCTCTCCCTTTGAGGCTCCTCGCCCTTTAAGCCAACTTTTATTTGAACAATTGCCCCTCCCAAACAGAAGGTTTGAACAGCGGGCGGTTGGGGCTGCTGTGCTCGTGCTGTCATCTGCGTGCTTGAGATGACCATATTAAGGACAGCCACTCACAACAGCACCACGCAGAAAACTGTCTGAAACCGACGTTACTGTTTAAAACTCTGGCTATGTTAACATGAGCGCGCTCCGCTGTGACAGTATATATGATTGCTTAACAATTAAAACATATTTAATTAATAGTAATAAACTGAAAACAATTACATTTTGCAAATCGTATAAAATCATCAACACAGTTGATAATAGTTCAGCATGGTTCAATCTAAAGTCAGTTAACAGCGCGACATACGCAGTACTTATACAGGGATACGATGCTACTTCATTTCATGTGTAAATGAGGCAATCTAAATGCAGTAAGGACAAAATGAGACGCTGCCTCTGTTGTACTTTTGGTAGCTGATTTTATACAAAAGGCCTCATCACTTTTTATCCAACCATCCCTTTCCAACCAGCATCAGCTACTCTCATTTTTTCTCTCCATGCTTTTCACAAAGCAATAACAAACACACACACAAGAAACCGCCTTTCCATTACACACACACACACACACACACACACTGGCCATTCATGTCAAAGACTGATATATTAAAAGAGGAGTCAGACTTTAGTAGGCTCATTGAGGCCCCTTTTTAACAATCGCATTTGAAAATGAAAGTGCCACATGAAGGGCCTCGTTTCAAAATACCACGGTTCATTTTACAATATATGATGCTGCCTGAAATTAATCAGAGATCTTTCAGAGAAATAGAAAAAAAAACTGATGTTACATTAAAAAAGGAAAAACTAAAACAACATAACGTGTTACAAGATAAATAAGTGAATAAATACATTTCTTGGAGTCCAACCCATTTGAGGCTGTTGTTTTTGGTGCTCCGTGGCTACGGTCTCGCTAATGGGACAAAGCAAAATGAAAGCAATATGGATGTTACGTCAGATCCTCACGTCCTTTGCAGAGCCTCCTATTACTCTGTGACTCAGAGTAAAGTGCAACAGTCGCTGCAGAGAGAAGAATTAAAATGCCCGAGTTACTGTGCTGTGAAGACACATTTTCCATCTTGCTGATTTCAATATTTTTGTACATTTGTCACACTTAAATGTTTCAGATCATCAAACACATTTTTAATATTAGGCAAAGATAACCCAAGTAAACATAAAGTGCAGATTTTAAATCCAGATTTCATTTATGAAGGGAACAAATCTACCTGACCCTATGTGAGAAAGTAACTGCCCCCTAAAGCTGGTGCCACCTTTGGCAGCCAGAACTGCAATCAAGAGTTTTTCGCATCGATGTGAAGGAGTTTTGGCCCACTCTTCTCTGCAGAATTGTTTTAATTGGACTGTTTTCGAGCACAAATACCCTATTTAACCCTCTAACAGTGGGTCATCACAGCCGATACACCTGTTACCTGCCTCTAACAGCCGTTAACACCGAGCATCTGAAGCTGAGACGTCTGATCAAACTTACTTTGCATTACGTAATTACACAACTTTCCGTCCCATTGGAAAAATTCAAAGCGTTTCTGAAAGCTGAGAAATTGCACCCAACATAGTGTTGTTACAGTAATTGTCTTCAGAAGCCCGGGAACGGCCAAAACGTTGTGTCGCCAAAGACATGTTCGGTGTGTGTAAAAGGTTAAGGTCATCTTAAAGTATCTCACTTGGATTTAAGTTTGAACTCAGTTTGAGCCCACTCTAATCCTTGATTTTAAACAATTACTGTCATAGCGAGCGGTATGGGGGGGCAGGGTTGGACCCAAACGCATTGCTCCAGAGACAGGCACAAGCTTAGATATTTGCAGGGAACCAAAAGCAAAGCAAATGTCCATCAAGAGCTGAACTAAAGGCATCATACCAAACCGAGAACAGACAGACACACCACTGACCAGGGGATGCTACTGATAACAGCACGACAAAGAACTGACAAGAACACACACAATAAATGCACACCAGGTACTGAGACAAAGGGAAACATCAGGGGAGAACAGATGAACACAATCACACCGAGACCGGGAGAAGCACAACTGAACACACTGCACAGGAAACAAGACAGCACCAAAATAAGACAGGAAATGGCTAAACACAGTAATATAAAACTGCTACTGAACCCGACGCACAAACTAATCCACAACTAAACAATAAGCCAGGAACCCAAACTTAGAACCAAACTAGGAAACACAACATCATACATTAGACAACTTAACAAAGAACAAAAATGCAGACAGCGCCGAGCAACAGCCCAGGACCATGACGGTCACTGCATTTTGGGTTTTTTGAGGTGGACTTTCAGCTCACTGTCCTGCTGCATAACTCAATTGATGGTTCCATCTGACAGCAAGTTGTCCCAGTCCTGAAACAGCAAAGCTGCCCCAGACCATCACACTGCCACCACCATGTTTGAGGCACCATGCTCTTTTTTTAAACCAGATATAACGGGATTCAAACCTTCTAAAAGGTTCATCTTTGTCTCGTCAGTCCACAGAATATTTTCCCAGAAGTCTCGGGGATCATCGGGAGCTCCTCCATGGAGGCCATTTTTGCCCAGTCACTTTCTTATTGTCCAGTCATGAACTCTGACCTTAACTGAGGCAAGAGAGGCCTGCAGTTCTTTAGATGTTGTTCTGGGTTCTTTTGTGACCTCCTGGATGGTTCGTCAAAGCGCTCTTGGGGTCATTTTGGTAGGTCAGTACCTCCTGGGAGGGTCCCCCACTGATTTAAGATTTCTCAGTTAATGTCTCTCACCCTGGATTGTTGGAGTCCAAACGCCTTAGAAATGGCTTTGTAACCCTTTCCACGCTGATAGATGTCAGTTTGTTTTTCATCTGTTCTTGAGTTTCTGTAGATTGTGGCATGATGTGTTGCTTTTTGAGTTCTTTTAGCCCTCTTCTCTTTGTCACTTGAACACACTTTGCTATACTCAGTGAATTCTCGAGGTCTCCTAGTAATCAGATATCAAGGTGGCAAAGAATCTTTTCACAGGACCGTATATGAAGAGTTTCAGTTTCGATTGTGTCTTTGCTATCTTAGTAGTGTTTCTTCACATTTGTTTGGCAATCAGAGCAATGAAATAATCTCATATAAGCCCCAATTTAAACAAGGCAATTGCTGCTTAGTTGCTGTGCCTCTGCCAAACCACCAGCGTAATTGCAAAGCACAGCAGGGAACCTAATTTCACTTTGAAGTACAGTTTAGACAAATCTGCATCTGATACCTCAAGTGTTTGAGGACATTGTTATTAAGTGTCCATCTAAACAGATCCAAGGTTTTTAACATTTGCCTGCCTGGGAAATGGAATTTGGAAAGAATGGCGATTGACTGCTAGAAATTTGAATTCTGTGAGTCTGAGAGAAGACTGAGCGATTTAAAAAGTGACAAGTTAGGGAAGGAGTAAAAATAATATAATGAGGGGGAAATGATAATCACTAAACAGCTTCTCTGCTTTTGGCCCCCAGAGGGAAGAGGTGACTGGGGCTCTGATACTTGCTGAATCAGGCGTTGAGTATTTTCTTAATTAATTTCCTAAACACACCTAGATACAAATTATTTATTCACTCGTGAAATATAAGGCAAGAGAGAGGATCTATATGGACCTGTTTGCAAATTAATCACCACAGTCTTGCAGCATTATGCATGCAGCAGACAGGCCGATGACAAGCAATTAATGCCATATAAATGTGCAACAGAGCACAAAGTGGATGTCACCGGCTGCACATTTTTTTCCTCTTACTCTGTAAATAAGAATGTTAAAACATTAAAAAAAAATACAATTGTGCGTGCTGCAATTAAGTGCCAGCTTTTAGCTTAATTTGAGCTGGTTTCCATCAATATGGGAAGAACTGTGAAATATGACTCTTTTAATACATTGAATTGTAGAAGTTCAAAGGGAATTGCAAAGATATATGAAGTCAACCAAAATCCCTTATTTACTGTTTGGTTGGGAATCATTTTTCCAAGCAGATGTTGGTTGCTTGAAGTCTTCTTCATTAGTAATGCATTCTAGGTGTCACACCTTTACTCCAACCACCTTTATGTCTTGTTGTGTGTCCCTTTAGTCCCGTCTTCAGCAAAGGAAATGCAGCTCAGTGTGGATTGTGATCAGGTGACTGGTTGAAGTTATTTTGCTTCTTCACCCTGAAAAAGCTCTTTGGCCATATATTTAAGGTAGCTGTCCTAATATGTAATGAATATGAACACAAAGAAGGCTCGTGTATACCTCCTCCTTCGTGCTGTTGCTTTCATCAGTGAAGTCATAAATAACTGTGCCAGCTCTGCTGGCAGGCATACATGCCCAAGCCATTAAAGAACAACCATGTTTAACAGATGAAGTGAGGAGGTATGCTTTGGGTCATAAGCTATTTTTTCCTCAGACTTTCCCATTTAAATCATTTTGATTGAATATTTCCTTTGCAGTCCTTGAAACTTTGTTCTACAAGTCTGTTGGTTTCTTTTTCTTTATTTTTGCAAACGGCATGACACGACATGCCACAGTGTCTGCGATACCAAATTAATTTGGGATCCTAATATGTGACAAATTTATCCATCCATCCATTTGCTTCTGCTCAGGATTGTGGTGGGGCCTATCTCAGCTGCCTTTGGGTGGGAGGTGGGGTCCCAGTCTGTGACAAGGCTATTGCAGAGAAACAGACAACCATTCACACCTACAGCCAATTTAGGCTCACCAATTAACCTAACAAGCATATTTTTGGACTGTGGGAGGAAGCTGTACCAGGAGAGACCCCACAAAGAACCACAAAGAGTGTGCAAACTTGTTGCTGTGAGGTGAAAACAGTGTCCACAGTGCTTTATTCTTATTATTGTTATTATTATTAATATTTAAAGGGCTCATGCAGCTGATGTAGATTCCAAACCTACAATGCTGTTTAAATAAGAAGTCTTATTCCAAGAGTTAATTCCACATGGAACTCTGAGCAGTCTTCCTGAGGATTTTATGGCTTTATTTTAACTCTGATAATGTAATGCATACATTGTTTCATTTAGAGACTTTAACTTGGCTTTTCTAGTTACAATTCTCTAAGACACAAAATGTGCCCACACTGGGGTATAAATGAATGGTGTCTCTGGTCAAAACAGGACTTGATTGTTCACGAGTGTAGCATTTAAATTAACTATCTCCAGCCCCTGTTATTAGTGCTACCTTATTTTTATCATTTTTTATTTTTATTTTTTTTACTGGTGAACAGTTTAAACACACAGATATAAAAATGTTTTTATCTTCCACATTTTGCATTATTGCTCTGCAACAACAAGGTTAATTGTAACTAGTAGCTAAACGAGGAACTATTTCATCTTTTGTTTTTTACTAGATAGGCACACGCAGGGAAGGAAATTAAAAAAAGGTGAAAATGAGGCACAAGTTGAGTTTTCATAATAACAGTCCTTCATATCCATCCTTCTCCCATCTCTCTTTCAGAGTGTTGGATATAAATTTGTTTTGTGTGTGCGTTTCAGATATTGTGGGCAGTCCTGGGGTGTCGATCTTGGTTATGGGGCTTCAATTGCCCTTCAATCTATCCCGTCTGCCCGACGGGTGTGTTACCTACAAGCTCAAACACAAACACACTCACACACATATACACACACACACACACATCTAAACTTTGTTAGCAGTACACCACGACAGTTGACAGCATCTTTTATAAGAGCAGTGTCAGCACTGTCAGTTGTACAATAGATACACACATACGTCCATGCATGCAGTGCCCCACATAATGTTTGAGACTAACACGTGTTTTGTAGTTCCCTGTACATCGCCACAGCGGATTGTAAATCAGACAATCAATATGTGACTGAAGTGCAGACATTCAGCTGTAATTCAGTGGTTTTTACAAATATTCTGTATGAATTGTCTAAGGATTACAGTCACTTTTATACACAGTCACCCATTTCCTGAGGTTCAAAATTGATGGGACAGCTGACTGACAAGGAGCTTCATGGCCCGGTGAGGCCTGCTCGCTTCTTATTTAATGAAGAAATGTTAGTGCACGTGACGGAGGTCATCATTAGGCTGAAGCCCACCCCGTCCCAAAAAAGGAATATTCCCCCAAATGTTGCAAAACTGATCAGATAGCGCTTCACAGTGCAACTGGATAATGATCCAAGACGTACTGCAAAGCACCCCAAAAGTTTCTCACGCAAAGAAATGGGATATTCTTCAATGGCCAAGTCATTTGAGTGATCTGAACTCAACCAAGCATGCTTTTCTATTTTTAAATACAAAACTGAATGCAGAAAGACACACCGACAAGCAGCAGCAAGTGAATGTGGCTGCAGTAAAGGTCTAGCAGAGCAACTCAAGGGAGAAAAGAGTATATTTGATGTCCATGGGTTCAAGACTTTGAGCAGACTTTGGCTGCAAAGGTTTTTCATCCCAAAACCGTTGCAGCTTAGATTAGATTAGATTAAATTAACTTTATTAATCCCTTTGGGAGGTTTCTGTCAGGGGAATTAAAGCTGTGGGACTGTGTATAAAAATTACTTTAATTATTCAACAGTTCATGCTAAATTTTTGTAAAACCCATTCAATTAAAGCTGAAAGCCTCCATTTTAATCACAGGTTGTTTGATTTACAATCCGCTGCGGCGGTGTACAGAGGCAACACTACAAAATAATGTGTCTTTGTCCCAAACATTATGGGGGGGCACTGTGCATCGATGGGATGTTACATTTTTATTTAAACAGGCACAAGGAGGAAAGCCGAAGCAAAATCAGAGTTTTGACTTCAGCTTTCATTTAGACATTCATGTAACTTTGACATCTTGACTGATTGGGAACAAGCCTGGCCATTGACCCGAATAGGCACTCTCAAAACATGCCATCAGACTTTTTCTTACTCACAGCAGTTATGCATACACAACAAGCACACTTTTGTGTTCCCAGCTGAAATGTGATTCCAGCAATTGCAGTGTGACTGAAGGGACTTTGAAAGACGCATGCATTTTGATAGCATTTTAGCTTCTCTGTCTTCCTGCTCTTCCTTCTCTGGACAATCATTTTATAGGTCTGCATATATTATACATATGCTGAACACCTGCCGCATTTATCATCTTTGAGCTTTATGGCTTCATGATATATCAAATTTATTTCAAACTTATCGTTTTACTTATTCAGGAATAATGTACGGTATATTTATATATTGAACAACCAAAAGGTTTACTGTGACAGCTTGGACATATAAAATTTTATCTCAATACATCTGTGCCTTTATTTGAGAAAATGTAGCAATTTCTGGTAAATGAGTGTAGCTGGTTAGCTGGCAGTGGTGTGGTGCTTGTGCACAGGATGTGTGTACTGCACTGTTGCAGTGTTGGAGCTTCTTCCTCTAGCTGCAGCTGCCACCTAGATCTGCAAGTGAAAAGTGGGGCAAGATGTGCAAGTCCCCTCCTGATGGATAAAAAACCACCACATCAAGACTCTTAATGCCTCATCGTTCCTCCATGTGGTGTACCATGGGTAATGCTACACTGTGAGGGATCCTGGAGCAGGCTGAGCCTCAGGGGTCTAATGTGCAGCCCCATTGGCATATGAATATGCCCTGGCACTCACCAAACAGCTCCCTGCTGACTTTTAGGGTAAGCCTCCCGAGGCAAAGGCTAGGAGAAGGCTACTCTGATTTCAAACCTACCTGCTTCCTTGCAGGTTCCCATGTCTTTATGCAAAGGCTAGGGAAGCAGCAAAATGGCAGTATGACTACTCCAGATGAAAGCCTGAAAAGGGAAGTCAGAGGGATGAAAGATCGACTACTTGAACCAAAAGCAACTATCCGTGTTGGAGCACTGTGTGTCCACACTATGTACGAACCATCCAAATCCATCAAGGTGCTGCGAGAAATGGAAAGGTACAGACTGGATATAATCTTGGTCAGCGAATATTGTTGACACCAGCAATGGATCCATCAGCCTACACTCTGAGAATGACAGTCAGCATACTGGGTCCATGGTGTAGCCCTCAAGACACTGCTTGAGTTGGAGCTGCTTGGTAAGAGGACAATCAGAGCCCACTTGAACACCAGATACTGCAAACTCAACATCATACAGAGTTATACACCATCTAATGAAGCAGGAGAAGAGAACAAGAAAAACTGGTACAAAGCAGTACAGAACACAGTCTCCAAAGTCCCTCAGCATGACATGCTTCTAATCACTGGAGATATGAATGCCAAAGGTGGCTCCAACAGGGTGCATGCTGTGGAAAACCCACGAATGACAGTGGTTAGCACCTTGTTGACTTTTGTCTGGACAATAACTGTGTGGTAGGAGGTTCCATCTTGCCCCACAGATATATACACAAACTTACCTGGAAGTCACCTGACGGTAACACCGTCAACCAAATTGACCGTGTTATCACCACTGGCAATTTGCAGAGAGCCCTTAAAGATGTCAGGATGTATTGTGTGACCACTATTTGCTTACTGCCACCATCAGGCTAAAGCGTACTGATCCTCACACCTAGAAATCGACAGGTCAACCAGCAGTTCACCACTGAGCTGAGGAACTGGTTTTCTATTCTGGCCAGAGAGGACATTTAACCAATGCCAGATGGGAGATTATCTCCAACCATTCCATGCCAGTCAAAAATAAGCAAGGCAAAAACCTCAGCACAGAACAAGAGAAAGCCATAAGATGGGTACAGCAATTCCCGAGGGCATTCAACCCCTCTGGACCCAGCTGACCCACCAGAGCCCCCCCTGCCGCCGAACTACGATCAATTGATACCAGACCACCAACTGAGGCAGAAATCAGACTTCCCATGAAAGCCATTAAGGATGGAAAAATGCTGAAGGCTGACCTTGACACTTCAAACAAATTTCTTACAGACCTCTTCAAGGACATCTGGAACAAAGGTCTTATTGTCAAGCTTCCCAAAACTGTGACAACTGGTGCAGCATGACCCTCTACTTAGTCCCATCAAAAGTCTTCTGCAGAGTTCTTCTTAGAGGTCTGGTGAGGTCTTGTCCGGGGCACGGCTGTATCATCTCAGTGTCACACAAGAACTCAAAGGGCTATCATGGGACGAGGCACAGCATGCTGCCAACAACTGGAAGTGGTGGAGAATCTTCGTTGATGCCTTATGTCAAAGTAAACGATGCTGGAGACGATTGAGCTCATTGTGACAGTGACAGGAAAGATACAAGGGAGAAGAATGTGAGACAGAAAGAGAAATGACACCATGAAACAGTAAGGCAGTGTATGCAAATGACTGGGATTTGCTTCTGTAATGCCATTCAGTCTAGAAGAAGAGGAAATGTCAGTGCTTACATGTCTGCTCTGTAAATAACCGTGCCTGCATTCTCTCAGAAACCAAAGAGAGAAATTAATATAATGGATATTTTGGGTCACGATGAATCATGAAATTAATCCATTTTAGACCACTCATGTGTTTGGTGTTACCAGATAAGAAAACAATGCATTCATCACAGTTTTTTCAGTCAATTTCGTTTGTTTTTTTTATCCCATAAGTTAAAGTCCATAACTTTCAGAATATTTAAAAATGTCAGTACCTCTGTGCTTTAAAATAAGCTTGTCAATGTTATATCGTAAATATAAAAGCTTTTTGCTTGTTTTTAAGGTAAAATAATCAAAGATATAATCAAAATGTAAGGATTTGTTTGAGCATTACTAAAAAAATGCACAACGCCACTCTTTTGATGTACTATACATATCCATTTGAGCAGTCCAAAGTTACAAATGACTCTGTGGGAGACTGATTGCAAGAGATGAGACAGGATTCGTGTTTACACAGTTTCTGTTTGTGATGGATTTTGTTCACAGATCTTGTCACTACAGTAACAAAAAGACTATTTTACGGCGATGCACAACACAAAGAATGAAACACACAAGAGCAGTAGCTGCAGAGGCTGGAGAAGACGTTAAAAAAGATTCTTTCTGTGCTCCATTGTGACAGGAGATATCCATTGTGGTATAAATGTGAACCTGTCTTACTGTGTTCCCATCTTTATGTTTGACATTTTTGATTCCTTTGTGCTTTCCAGGTCGCACACCAGTCTTCTACTTTCTTTTTATGCCAATGACATGGTCATGATACTGACAAAAATGTAAATACTGTATACTGAAAATATGCTTGACAGACAGTTACAGCCATTTTAAATGCAACAATACAATTTATATGTCAACATATAGAAAAGGAGCAGACAGTTGTACATCACCATGCGAATGAATGTGCCAAAGCATTTGCATTTGGTTTAAAATAATGAGAAATTGTACAACTAATTAGAGTTTTTATCTATTGTACAAAATCAAATCTTTGAACTTGTGGCTTTTGATTCAGACCGGTACAATTAATCATGTTTTAACTTCACGTCGAAGAGATTCTCTTGGGTGGAATTACAGATTAAAATGAAAGTGATCATAAACTTCCCCACTTCTCAATATTTGTGTATCCTAAACTAATTTAAGTTTTGCTCAGAATGTATCCTGGAGCATTCAGCCCCATGCAACCCAAAAATAAATTCAGTCATTTTATTTCTTATGCCATTACTGAGACGTCTGGTTACATGCCAGGATGTGAAGTATACACCTCTTCTAAATAATCATAAATTCATTTTGCACCAGACTGTCACTGGACTGCGAGGCACTCTCCAAAGTAGACTCAGACTTGGACTTCAACTTATGTTAATGTGACTCGATCACACATTTGGGATGCAATGTGTAATTGAACTCAGGATGAGAAATGAAAGTCGTGCTAGTTTAATGATAAACTGTTTATCAGCTGTGGTCTCTGAAGCTCAGACTAGACTCACAGTGTGGGTTTGTGAGTGTATCTAAGTACGAGCATCTCTTTCCCACCTGTCAGAATGGTGTCGCAGCTCAATGACTGACTGATTGTGGGCTCTGATTGGATCCTACTCGCCAGGATGGGGGTCATTAGCTCCATGATTGGGATACAAAAATGCTCTTTTTCTTGTGTCCTGACAAATCACAGTTTTTAACTCGGTGTAAGAAAATAAATAATTGTAACAGATTCAGAAATTACACAGAATTTTTATTATATAACCAACAAAGTTTTAGACCTGAATTCAGTTGAAAAGTTAACTAATATAAAGCTAGGAATGCATATAAGTTAGGCAGTAAAATCTGAACAATAAAATGCTGAAGCAACTGACCTCATACATACACAGCAGACTGGTAATTAAAGATCATAAAAATTAGGGAAACCACATTTTTGAAAGATATTCTGAAAGGTTGTGTACAAGAGCAGTGTTGATGGATGACTGTGATGTAATGGTAAAACCCTGGTAAAACACTATCTCTGGATAGTGATCTGAAACCCTCATTTCGTTGTGTGCCTTGTGTGCACAATGAGTTGCACTTTATTATTTATTATTATTAGTGGTGGGCCCCAAAGGCTGACAAACTTTAAACTATATAGCAAAGACAATGTGTTGTGACAGACCTGCACCATGGGGGGCCCCACCAGGCTCCTCTCATTCACACACATTTTATCACAATGCAGGTGGGCGGCACTGCTGCCTCACTGCTAGAAGGTGTGGGTTTGAATCCACCTTGGCCCGGGCCTTTCTGTGTGGCGTTTGCATGTTTTTTTTTTTCAAGCTCCAGAGACTACGATGACCTGGATGACTGAGAATCTACACAGACATCTTGGGGTTCAGTATCTTGCCCAAGGATACGTTGGCACACAGACCGGAGCAGCCAGGAATCAAACCACCAACCTTCCAATAAGTAGATGACATGGAAAATACGGGCACTGCATCCTTCGGGCTAAAGGCGAGAGGGACCATCCGGCTTGTTACAGTATCAGCGCTCAGTTCAAAAGCCTGCATCTCTGACGGTAAGGGGGGCGCATTAGTCCCCATGGAACTGGAAGCTTGCACATCTGGAAAGGTACCATCAGTGTTGAAAGGTATATACGGGTTTTCCAGCAATATATGCTCCCATCCAGATTATGTCTTTTTCCGGGAAAACCTTATATCTATCTATCTATTACAACAGCATGGGTACATAGTAGAAGAGTTTGGGTGCTGAACTGACCTGCCTGCAGTCCAGACCTTTGACAAATTGATCTCACACACACACACACACACACACACACACACACGACAGCCAAGTAGGACTTGGGGACCCTAGGTTCCAGTGTAGCAGGACATCAGGGGGAAATGACTCACTTAGAAATAAGTCTACCGTGAGCCCCGGCAGGTTTGTTTTGTGGACAGGCTGTGGTCATCTGACCGTGCAGCTGCTGGTTCTGAGCTTTCCTGCTCCTTTTGGATTTACAAAATTTAAGCAGTTGTTAAATCAACCAACCATGGCTGTTTTCCAGACCCTGTCCAGTGTAAAGGTAGAATTTGGCATGTGTTACTAAACAACATCATCACCTTAAATTTAAACTGATGACTCTTTCTAGGAGGAAGTCCTGCTACTCAGTAGCACTGAAATTTATCTGGATTCGATTTTGGGAAGTTCTTTTGAAGTAGCTAAAATACTTTTAATTTCAGTCATCGAAAACTGCGCGTAATGAATCTCCAGTCAGATCAGCTTAAACATTAATTAGGACATTACATGTAAGCTTTAAATATCCAGTTTATGAACTGGCACTTTCTGAGCAGTCCTCAGAAAATAATCTCTCATCTTTTACTCCTTCCCTCTCTTTCTTACACCTTCCTCCATTTCTGAGAGGGAAGGGTTTTGTTTTTAATGCAGTTCACATTTTTGTTGTGTATTTTGTATACATTTACTGTTAATTCAGTAATTGTTAATTATTTATTATTTCTATAGCCTGTACTGCACTTTGTCAATCAGATACAATCACAGTTTTTCCCCACAGTTTTATTTTTTAGCTAGCTGATAGTTTGTGCTCCAAACAGTTTGTGTGTTTATTAAGGTTTGTTGAACAGTTTAAAACATTGTGTTTGAAATTACCGGTCACTGTGAATGCCGTTGCAGAAGACTGCAGATATTACTCGCACTTTAAAAACTCATTACAATACATAATCTTTGATTTCATATATCCTACTTATGCTTACTTGCCGTTAGGGTTGTACAAACCCGGATCATCTTCCTTTGAGCGAAGATGATCCTCGCCTAGGAATTCAATCTGAGGCAGTAGACTGCGAGGCTAGCGATGTCTGATTTTCTTCCCCAGTGTGTTCACTCATTTCCAGCTTTAGGTGTGTTGTTTAGGCAGCTGTGCTAACACGCAGGATGGGCACGTGAAACTGCAGCATGTAGCAGTGAACGGGTGGAGTCGAGGCGTTTGGATTGTTGTTTTTACCAGCCAGTAGCATACTAGATAAGGCCAGTTCACGCATCGTTAACGCGGCAATTAAGATAGTATCGTAGACGATATATATTGCACACCCCTATTTGCCACATGATGAAAATTCATTACTTCTATCTGGAGCATGCACATTTAGTTAACTTTTATATGTTCAACTTTGTTAATTGGATTATCTTTTCTGGGCATCTCTGCTCAGACTGCTGCCCCTGAAGGTAGGTGGATGGATGGATGGATGGATGGATTGGTCTGGCTGATAAGGTCATCAAAGATGGGCTGTAGATCATGAACAGCAGTGTAATATCTTATTTCATTTGATTATTTTCTTCAAAGCTATGTTGAATTTAATTACTGTTAAATTATTAAGATAAACTAATAAGTTAAACTAACCATTGTAAGTAGCAGGGTTATAATAGTTTTGGATTTTACATTATAGTTTAGTTTTAGTTAGTTTTTACTTTTTTTCTCTAATTCAGTTAGTTTTAATTAGTTTTCAGAGTGGTTTTGCTCGTTTTTATTAGTTTTTATTTTTGGTTTCATGCTTAGTTTTAGTTAGTTTTAATTAGTTTCAGTATTAGTTTTAGTATTTTCATACTTACAGTAATCAGGTTCAAGATTAAAGGCACAAAAGTGACTATTGTGTAATAAAAACTTGACAAAGATACAGTTTAAAGGAATATATGCAACAACTAACTGTTCACAAGACAGCAGCACTACGTGCTAAATGTGCGTGATATTAAGGACACACATGAACATCAACAAGAAGAAACAAAGTATTAACTCCAAAA
>VUQK01040847.1:0-15216 GCA_015106715.1 Bujurquina vittata
TTAAAAACACTTGAGTTTCCTTAATTTTGCTTCCCAAACAAAAATAGAATAGAATAGAATGCCTTTATTGTCACTATACAGGATGTACAATGAGATTGGAGAAACTAACCAATAAGAAATAAAAAAAGTACAAAAAAGAGCACCGAGTGGAGGAGCCGTGAGCCGCTGCGTCTGTGCGCGCCGCCATCTTGAATCAATCAATATGAAATGTTATTTAAATATTACTGAATTATTTAAGGTGACTTTTATGATATAGACTGGGTTACTGGACTGCCGTGTGATTTCTTGGAAGACTGAAAGGCAGAACACCTGGAGACAACGTTGCTTGGCAGATGTTAGTGTCCACTAGATGGCGCACACGTTCCAGTTTCTACACAAGCTGATGACCTTTAGACAAAATACTGAGTGATACAAAAAGTAGTCGAGCAGCCTTAGAACAAATTCAAAAGATCCTTGAACTGTTATATACAGAACATACAAAAATCTTTATAATAAAAGGAACTCCAGTATGACGTGACTAGCATCACATATACTTTACTGCACATGAATGAAAATGCTACCTGCAGCTACCATGCAGTGTCACAGATGATGGGTGTCTTGCTAGTTTTGTATAATCCGGTTACAACAGACTTTTACCATTTATCATGTGAATTTATGTACGTGGTTAGGAAAGCGTGTCCTCAGTGATTACTCTAAATCACCTGTACCGTCTACAACTAAACATCTGCACGGATCAAAATTTCAATTCCTACTAGTTTCTTTTTGGTACAGTTTCCTACCTCCATGAGTAGTGTTGATCAGGAAACCTTAATAAATGACAGGTGAAGAATGGCAGCTCTGCAGAGTTTGCTTAAAATCTTCATGTTGTTAAAAAAAAAAAATCAATTATTATTTCAGTACAGTGCCATTAAAAAGTATTTGCCTCCTTCCTGATTTATTAGCTTTTTGCATATTTGTCATACTTGCATATTTCCAATCAAACTAATTTTAATATTGGATGAAGATAACCTGAGTAAATACACAACTCAGTATTTAGGGTTAGGCCCTGTGTGAAAAAGTAGACACTCTCACAGGTACTGGCAGGTTTGGGTTGCTTTTTCCCCCACAGGGCAGTCCTGCTTTGTTAGCACATGTGCAGAAATGTTAGCATTGATTCATTCAAAGCCATGTTTCTCAACTTCTGGCAAATCTAAGTCCTATTTATTTAGACCAATCTTGCTGACACAAGTTGATGACAGCAAAATGTGAAAAACCAATTAGCTAAAAGAGGCTAAAAGGTTCCAAAGCACTTTGGGTAATTCTCTAGTGCTTTGTCACTACATGGTTCACAATGTGTATACAGAATATGGATACTTATTAGAGCAGTTGCTCCATCTATGACAGGAGCAGTGAACTAGCATGCAGTTTATCATCCGGTAAACAAATGCTGCAGCTGCATCTAAATCAAAGTCTCCCCACACAGCTCTGGGCAAGAACGAAGGCCTTTAATGGTGCTGGTGGATTTGTGAGCTGAAGCTCTTGGAAATGATCATTATCTCCGCTCAAGGCTGCCACATGAAAGGCCCAGTGTGCTGGCAGAAACACGTTTGATAATCCCACCATTTATGGCTTTTTTCACATTTGCTGCCAGACATATCCTCTCTGATAAGCTGTCACTGTGTACATCATGATCCCATGTGGCAATTAGGCGAGCAGATTAGGGTTCACAGAAGGTGCAGAGATCAGCTTGCTGCCACTGACTTTTACTGTCACTTTATGTGCTCGCGTGCAGGCCGGCAGGTGCATTGTTTGCTTAAATGGTGAAGCTGATCAAAGGATAAATTTCAAAGAAACGTGTGAGTTGCAGAAGGTGACTGATGCTCTGTCTTATTCATGTGGAATTATTACATGCAGTCTCTGGTCTCAGGACCTCTGTATCTGTCACCTGGCAACAAACTTGTTGCCTGGATACAACACGCTGTTTCTTATTTCCACTGGATCAAACAGAACTGAGGTTGAAAGACTTGGATCTTAGGACAGGGGTGGGGTAGAAGCACTGCATGATGTCAGCGCTGTCACTCTAGCAAATTAAACGCTGAGTGCTGAATATTAGCGCGTCTTTGAGTAATTTCTCCTTGAGATCGATCTACAATCATCCAGCTGTGTCATGAATGAACGACTCACCATCTGGTATGCTGCAAATCAGAAAATCAAACTGCTCAACGACTTCCTCTAATCACTCAAGCAGACATAAAACGCAATCTATGTTTATCAGCGCACTCCTGCTGACCCATCAGAGCTAATCTTGGAGACGCTGATGGAAAGGCAGGAACGCCACCACCACAATTACACGACGGCGCTGCCATCGTCTGTGCTGTTCCACCCTTGGAAAATTTCAGTCAGACAGAGGCTGCAATTTACACTGTCTTTCTCTCGTCGAAAAAAGGGGTTTTTAGGAGCTTCTGCAAGTAGCCAGAAGAACTGCAGTAAAGTGGATAAGATCTTCAGAGGTGAATCAAGGCGAGGCAGTGACTCATCACTTTCACAGAAGCAGAGGTGACCCCGCTGGGAGGAGAAGAGAGACAATGGATCGTCTTCCTGAAGTATGGCAGCTGTGGGAATGGCTCTGAGAGCTGGGCCGACATTAAGCCAAAAAAGAGGAACTTTAAAAAGGTCCGGAAGGCTGCGCAGCAGTGGCTCATGCATATACTGTAATATCAGTCACAAGCCATACTGGGATGTTTTAAACCAAAGGAACTCAAAGGTGGATTTTGACTAATGCAGAGATTTCTCAGGGCCCCTCTCACATCTGTTTGAGGGGATTTTTTGATTTTATGCCTGTAATTTGATTTCAGCTCTTTGAATTGGATCTGTCCATTGAGACGTACGGTACACCGGCCTCCCCCCAAATGCTGCTTGTGAATTTCAATGTAAATTTGAGGTTGAAATTCTAGTCTGTAACCTTGTTTAAGCCAAATGACACCGCTGGACATCTGCCTGTCTGTCTGGAGATGAAATCATACATATTACTGTATTTAGTGTTGGTGCTGATTGAATGAACTGATACTTTTAAGGGGTACTTACTTTGCATTGCGGTGATGCAGCAGACCAAATGATGTGACAGTTTAGTAAAACTAAGCATGAAATTCATCACTGTGGCCAGAAATCAGGGAAATAGGAAAATAATAAGCATGAAACCCGCTTACTTCTCTTCTGACAATAACATCCTCATCACATGAGGGGAAATGAGAGTAAATATGTTTACTTTGTTCCAAGATTTCACCGATAGCTGGTATTTTTGTTAGGCACGTGTAGGTAGCACAATTTTGAAATGCATAAGACATTAATGCATTTCCAGACTTGACCCTATGGGGATGCTACAGTGCAGATATAACACTTAAAAAAAGAGTCGGGAGACTTTCAAAATGTTTCAACGCTCTTCTATAGGGGCCGTCACAGACCTCCAATCACAGAAGAAACACTGAGGGGGCCTGCACAGCTTTGTCCATCAGTATTCATCCAAACTCTGCACTTGCATTTCAATCTAGGAAGCATTTTAGTGTCTTTTGGTACTTTATAGCTTTCATCACTCATGCCAAGGTGGCTGTGTTGTTAGTTTAGTTTAGACAAATACATTTACTTGAGTACATTTACTTAAGTACTATACTTAAGTAACTTTTTTTGAGTGTTTTTACTTTACTTGAGTATTTATTTTTTGGGTAAACTTATGACTTTCACTCCACTACATTTCTAGGAAGCTCGTCATTACTCGTTCCTTTCGGCTCAGCAGAGCTTTGCAGTCCGCTGTTGCTGTTTTTATTTACTGAAATGCTATTGGCCACACGCTCTGCTCCTCACAAGAAGGGAAACCAATCACAGTGTCCGCTCACACCTGCAATTTAGAATTACGCAATAACTCAGCAGTGGAGATGGTTGGAGAAAGTCAAGCCGAGAAACCAGCGCGCCCATGGCCACATCTCAGCTCCATGTTTGAGATTTCAGAACTCAAAAATAGTTTGTATCAGTTTAAATGTCGTCTGTGTTTACCACGAACAAACTATAATCCTGGATTTAAGAACTCGCCATCCAACCTGAGAAAGCACGTTGAAACTTTTTTCAATTTAGATAAAAAACTTTAAATGACGCTGACTGAGGTTTAAGTGGTTGCAGTTTAAGGCCATGACCGATGACTGAAATAAAGCTGACCACTAGTGTGCTAATCACTAATGCCGCTTTAGTGATTAGCTCATCAACAGTCAGCATTAAACAACTAACAGGGAAGATATTTTTCTGGGTTTTAAAGACCAAAAACAGCTGCAGCTCAGGAGGCCGAGCACGCTGTCTACCACACGGAAGGTTGATGGTTCAAGATACTGACCCCCGAGTTGCCCTCGATGCATCCACTGAAGCATGAGTATGTGCACGAATGTTGGACACAGTGCTTAGGCATAGACCATTTACTCCTGGACCTCACAACTTCCACTGTGCTAAAACTGTCTTTAGAGTATACAAATAAGCAGCTGTTTGCTCAAAAATATGTAATATCAGCTTTATAGTGTCATCCATTTAGCGCTGCTCCACAACAATTCATGCAGTTTTTTTTTTTATTTCATGCAACATCTCTGTGAAACAGTAGACACACTCATTACTGATTTTCTTACCTTTAGTTACTTACCAACAGTATTTTAAAGCCCATTTAAGCTTATTTTTTCTGACACAACAATATGAAATTCAGGAATGAAAAATAAAGATTTTCAGATAAGGTTCTGGCTATGCTAAAGTGCTCACACAGGCCCAGAGCCTCATCAACAACCCCATGGCAACCTCTATGGAAAGATTCCCCGCTAGCTGCTGGAGGTTGTTGGGTGCTGGTAGGGGAAATTAGTCGCAGAGAGGGTGCTGTACCAAAACACTCCTTGTCATTACTTTGGTCAGTAGCAGATTGCTGTGGTTTGCATGGAAGATGCACACTTGTCTGCAAACACTTGCTAAGTGACCACCAAGCAGGAGTGAAACTGGAAAAGTTCAACACAAAGCGGAAATGGAGAATTTTCACTACGAAATCAACTTATTTTAAAAGGCGCCACTTTCACTACAGCACTTCTGGATATCATCACACTTTGCAGTTTCACTACCACTTGGTGAGCAGCTGGCATGTCTTTGCAGACAACTTGGGGTCTTCTTAAAGAAATTAGAGGTGAATCTGGCATTGTACAAGTTACCAAAGCAATTGGTAACTTGTGGTTTGCAGTGCAGCACCATATACCTCTGTGATACCAGCCAGCAACCACTTCCCAACCACACTTGTCTTGCAGATGCTTTATCTTTGTTTTCCCCTCAGTAGGAAGAAGAAAGGCTCCTCAGCTCTGCTCTGGCCGTTGCTACCTCTTTAAGCTTTGATGATGATCCCTTGCAGACACTGAGCAGTCATTCCTGTTAGACTTCTTTGAAGGCTGTTGCCTGGTGTGCATGCGTAGTTGGTGCATTGTAATGTAAATTCTCAGTGAAAGAGTCCACATGGTCAAAAAAACAAACAAAACAACTTGTGGATGTCCACACAGACCCTCATGTTCACGATCTAATGAAGAAATCCACATCACCTGGACCCAAGTAGACCCTAGCTGACTGAGCCTGAGTGTCCCTCGGAATGCAGTTGGACTGTGGCTACTATTGCTGTCAGTCTGCACCGCAGCAGGTGAGGAATCAAGTCCCTGAGGCAGCAAGGACCCATACCTTACCCCATGCTAAAGGGGCTTTAACTGTCCCCTTTAGCACAGCCAATTGAAATCTTTCAAAAATCTTTTAAAGATGCCTTTTCTCAAGTTCTCGAGAGCATCGTGACCTGAATGACTGAGAATCCACACAGACATTCACTCCTGTGTGAGAGACGAGGCAGATGGACAGCCATGTCAGAGAACGAAAACGCCTTGTTAGCAACGTGGAGTGACAGATTGCCCAAAGAACACCATTCATTTCCCAATACAGAATAGAACGAGGGATCATTTGCATACAAATAGTGTGCCTATTTGAATCAATGATGGATGAGCACATCAATATAAACTCCACCACTGTTTTCACTTTTTTCTGACTGAAGGACACCAGGGAAGTCTAATGACAGCAGAGTCCAGAGGACATGACAAAGTGATACTGAAATGATGTGAGTGGAGGTGATGAGGCAAGATGGTAATATGCTGATCCTAGGTCTGCTGATGCTCTGAGATCCTACTGGAGTCATGACTCATTCATAGCTTCATAGCTCGATCTCACTTTGTTCTTCTCCCAAAGTCAGAGGTAGTCTTTCAGACTGCCCATTAACCCTGATGCAAACCCTGTGCTCTCAGAATGACCTTCGTTATTCAATAATTCGCCAAAGTCACAGCAGTCAGGGGACAAAGAAAACAATGATTCTTGGTCATTTTGAATGAGGCAAATTTGACAGCTTCTTTCTGGCATTCATCTAACCTGATGAAAAGATACAAATGATGTGTGCACACCTTTACAGTCCATTCATGTTTCTTTTACTAATCATCAGTCCTGTTTCCCCAGGAAGGAGTTAGAGGAGGTCATCCACTAATTGGATGGTCAGTGGAACGATTCCCTGGCTACTCCAGTCTGCATGTTGAAGTGTCCTTGGGCAAATGCTTCAGAAAAAGCACTTAGATATAGGAAACAGGTGTGTGAATGTGTTCTTTGAGCGCTCAGCTAGAGTAGAAAAGCAGTATTTAAGCACCAGTCCATTTACCAGTGAGGTTTGCTGGGGGACCCACTGGAGCCAGTGAGCCCAGCAGATTGAATCTGATCAGTTCTGAATAAACTGTGAGGATCCATCATGAATGAAGCACTCACGGGACAGCAGCGGAGAAACTGATTGTGCTCTGCGGCCACAAGGACAGGAAAGCTTTCATACTTTATGCAACAATTCTTTCTAATGTGTCATATCTGCCAGTGCGGTAAAAAGCATTTGCCCTCTTCCTGATTACTTAATTTTTTTGCATACTTGTCGTATTTGTTATATTTGCGCTTACTGATGTTTTAGAATCACTATTCAAATGCTTCCATTTGAATCATCTTACCTGCTGCCTCCTTTACTGAAGTCTTCCTGTTCTGTGTGTGATCATCCATGTGAACAAATAATAAAAAACCTTTTGACTGTAACATTGGAGCACAGGGCTCGTTATTATATCTACGGGGCTGATTACTAGTAACACCCATTCAATGGACCAGTCAGTTAGTGCAAATGTCCGTCTGAAATCAGCATTTGAAATCAGTCCACACAAGGACAGACTTTATTATTCATATATTAAACAAATTAAAGATCAGGAAATTCAAGTTTAAACAAAGTGTTTCAAAATGCCAATTCTCATTTATAATAAAATATCATTAAACAAAAGACATAGTTTGTACTGTCTGATAATTGCATGATGAACATGTAATTCTACATTATCAGTATAGGAGTCATCCTGTTTTTTGTCATATTTATTAAGTACAAAACAAAGTAAATATTGCAAACAACCCAGCTCATGAGAAATTAGAACATTAGATTTTCTTCATAGGCGCAGCCTCAAAGCCTCTTATGCCAACTTTATTTGTAATGAACAAAATTGTCCCAGAATAATTAAAATTAGAAAGGTTTTAAACAAACACTGTCCCATTAACAGTTCACTAATTAATGGTTTAATCCGACTCCAGGATGTCATTTATACTCCCTAAATTGCGATGTAAGAATGCGGATGATTCTAATAGTATGAGGAAATCTTAAAGACATAAAATTTTATTTAGTTATTTGAAGGACATAAATTCTTATTTGTCTCAATAAGTTCCAGTGGAATGAAACACTGATGCAAATGTTAAGGATGCATACATGCAATTTATCATCTGTGCAATAATCAGAACTGCTTATACAGTATGTTCCAGATTTATATTTATATCAATGTATTCATTAGAATGAAGGGCAGTATGCATTCATTTATATGGACATATTGCACATTTTGAGTGTTTATTCTTTTATATGATTATTGGTTGCAGCTGTAACAACTGAAATTGCATTTTAAAGTATTTCTGATTCTAAATAAAGATGATGAGGACATTTCATGTCCCAACAGCCAGTCTTGATAACCGGGGATCGGTCCGCCAGGGCCTCTGCCCTTGGCCACTGCCCGACACACACTGCACCCGACCCCTACGATGCCTCCTGTGGGCGGTGGGCCTACAGGAGGGCAAGCCTATGTCATTTCTTTGGGCTGCACCAGGCCAGGCACCATGGGCTAATGCCCCACCAACAGATGCTCTCCCTCCCCAGGCCTGGCTCCAGTGTGACCTTGTCCCGGGCAGGGTAAACAGTTCCCTTGTTGGTATTTCCATAAGGGGTTTTATGAACCACTCTTTGTCTGGACTCTCACCCAGGACCAATATGCCATGGGAGACCCTACCAGGGGGACAAGCTCCTGGACAACATAGCTCCTGGGATCTTTGGGACACACATACCCCTCCACCACGATCAGATACCCTGCAGAGACAATAAAATGGCCAAAGGAGGAAATAGAAGCCACTGGCATCAAGACACAAAAGCTCCATGAATAGATTGGGAAGATGGCCACAAAGGATCAGGTGATTAGTGAGTATCTCAAAGAAGCAGACACCTGTGAATGAAGAGAAGGAAGAACAGGAACCATCATGGAAGGACAGGCCTCTGCACAGCTCGTACTACCTGCAGATGGAAGAACTGGCTGATATTGAAAAATCCTAAAAATGGCTGGACAAAGCTGGACTAACAGACAACACAGAGGCACTAATCATGGCAGCACAGGAACAAGCTCTGAGCATAAGGTCGATAGAGCCAGGTGCAGGCTGTGCAGAGATGCCTCTGAGACACCTCAGACAATCCATGCCCTTCTTTAAGTCTGAAGAAGGCCCGAAATGTCACGTTTTTGAAGGTCTGTTTGAATTAAATCTATTCCAGCAGCGCTCTGGAGTGCAGACTTCTCTTTCTTATTCTTCCTGAGACAATCCAGCCCATAACAACAGGGTGCAAGGGAACACCATAACCAAGTGGCTGGCATAGTGTACAGCAGAGGACGTCAACTGGTGGCTCATGGGCCACATCCGGCCCGCCAGAGCTTTCCATCCGTCTCCCTGAATAGTACAGCCACAGGTACTATACACCAATCAATCCTGTCACTTAACTTGTTAAATATCCATCTCTGACTACTTTGAATTACCAAAAGGGTCCAGACACCAATTTCCATTGCCTGTAAATGTCTCCATATCCCTAGAACCGATCAGATTGCAAGATTGGACCATGTGACTTCAAGTGTGTTTGCATGTGACTTGTAAACACAGCTGAAGGTGAGTATAGCCTTGTTCTGTGTAGAAAAAATGTTTGTCGACCAAACTTGTCTAACTGTGAAGGAAGTAAAATTTGTAACGATATTCAGTTGGTGGACCTGCTGAAGGGTCGTTACTGGCTCCCCGGCCAGTGGTCTCACAGGTAGGGGGCTCGGTGCGTACCCGCATGCGATCACAGCCCCCTGCATGCGTCCCTCGGTTGTCACCTAGTATCTACTATTCTGTTATTGTTCAAAATAAACGTGCTGCCATTTTCTGCGAGTGTGTTTGCGCTGAGCGAAATGTTTTGATCATAGTCTGATAGTTGTGCCTTTCACCTTCATTCATACTGGTCAGAGGACAACCTGAAGATTTAATTAGTTTTGCCTCAAAACGAAATATTATTCATTAAAAAGTAGGTAAATTACTATGTTTCCATTTTTGAAAAAAGCAGCTCACCATTGCCTGTGAAATGAAACGACTAAAATTTACCAGAGATCTTTTAAAAGTAAAGTGAAGGCAGGCAGATTTAGAAGGTTTCGCATCTGAACTCATGCTCCTATATTCATTAAAAAATATGTAACTGAACAGGTAACTGCAAGACGTGCACATTTCATCACTGAAAATAGTTTAAATTTTAAAGGAAATTTGATATATCAGATGATAATATATTACTTAGGATACAATATTCATTTTATTTTACTTTAGGAGAGCGTCTGGCCCTCACACTGTCTGCAGAGGAAAATTTCTACCTGGGACAAAAGTAGTTGATGACCCCTGGCATAGATACTAATATGCTGCTCTTAGGTGTGTTGACACTCTTCATGACTTTGTTCATAGCTGAAGCTGCAGTGAGAGATTCAGGAATTTAAATAAAGGCCTGGATGACATTGACTTTGTTCTTCTTCCAGAGTCAGAGGTAGTTTTTCAGACAGCTCTTACAACCAATATTAGCTTGGTCAGGCCTATGTGGTTGTCTGGGACGATTCTAATCCAAACTCTAAGCTATCAGATTGACCTTTGATTCATTCCATAATTCTCAAAGTTGTGGCAGTCAGTGGACAAAGAAAACAATGATCCTCAGTCAGACACAGAGGTATGGATCACAGTATGCTTATGATCAGGGATTAGGAGGCTGATTCTGCTCTGCTGTCAACAGGAAAGGAAATCTTTCATACTTCAATTTTATTCAATTCAGTTTTATTTATATAGCACCAAATCTCAGCAAACAGGTTCTACATTACATTCTAAAATGTAGCAAATCTGTCTGGAAAAAAAAGCACCAAACATAACAACATGTGATAGTTTTTAGATATTTCTTTCTTTCACTAAAAATGGAATATATGCTGAAAGTATTGAAATTAAATCATCACATTTATGCCATCAGTCTACTGACATCTCTCAATTTGCTCCCTGCTAAATGTTCTGGCTTGGACCAGGGGGTGGATGACAATCTCATTAATCTGATGGGTGACTTTGCCACCCCTGTCATTCCTCTCTGGCCCTCTGATAATGGGTTTCTATTATGTGGACCAGTGTGTAATCGCCGAGACTTCCAGTATTGCTTCGGGCCCATCGTGGTTCCTGTAATGCTCTGGGTAGTGCACATGTCTCACATTTGTCTCCTGCATTAGTGAGAATATAGGTCGCCTGTGATGCATGCTGTGAGATGGCACAGAAAAGTGAACTTCTTCTTCATTTTCCAGTGTGTCAGGAGACAACTGTGACCTATAAAACTGAAGCTTTATTTGGTGTTACCTCAATTTCCCCCCCAATATTGTTTCTTTCTAAAGTGGCAGCATTAAATGAGCATTGAGAGAATACACTTTGAACCCCCCAGCCACTGATTTTGATCTTTTGTCTGGTTCCAGACAGCAGAATTGTCGCCTATATTTTTGCTGTAAAGTTCAGCACGTTTGTGCTCACTAATGGCTGTTTGCAGGGTTTGAAAAGCTGACGTGGTGTTTTTTTTCTGCTGTGGAGCCTTTGGGGTTTTTTGCTTTGTTTTTTTTCCTTTGGGTTTTGTAGTTATTGTAGTTAACCTATTTCTTGGGGCCATCGGCCAAAGCAACTCAACTGGCTCTTTTTGATGGAGGAGTAGCGACTGTAATCTGAGCCTCTCCTGATTGACTGAAGTCATCACCTTGTCTCTTAGGAACAGCCCGACCAGAAAAATAACTAACAATAGTAGGCCTAATAAAGAATCTCAAACCTAGAAAAAGGCGCTTTCCTTCATGATGACAGGGCAGCAGCTCCACCTGGTGGCAGAAGTGCCTTCATGCCAGAGTGACCAACACAACCACACTGACCACTGACCTTAAAGCAGTGTACCCAGGAATCATCTTTTTATATCATAAAATATCAAGAATGTGTGAAACAAATTGTAAATATTAGTGTAGAATATTTCTTCTTCAATGTTGCAATTAAACCTTATTGTACATTCACCAGCAGCTACACATTTAGACACATTAACCCCAAAACACAACACAATAACAGCAAAAGCTGACGTTGACAACTGGAGCTGATTTGTAATTGGCCCGCGTCAGGCCCACGTCACTGTGGAGGTGGGGGGGTCTGAGCTGCATCTTGTTGCCAAAGCTGTGCCATGGTCCAGGGTCTCCTGTGTGTTTTGTTTTTGCTTGTTTTTGTCTGTTCTGTTTTGGGTTTGGTTATGTTCTGTTTTCTAGTTCCTTGTGTTTCCCTGTCAGGTCTGTGTCTCTGTTTCCTCGTCTTACTTCCTGTTTTATTTTGAAAGTCATTTGGTCCCTGTCTGTCATGTTCAGTTTAGCTTCCTTTTGTCTCATCTAGATAATTTGGTTCACCTGTGTTCCCACCTGTTCTCACTCCCCTCATTAGCCCTGTTGTTATTTAAGTCCAGTGTTTTCAGTGTCTGTTGTTGCGTAGTTGTTTGTATGTTCTCCTGCTGTGTGTCCTGTTCTGCCTCAGTATTAATTCTAGCTCTGGCTGGTTGGGCTTTCCATTCAACTCTCCATTCACAGTGACAAAACTCAAAAGCTGGCATCATACAGCTTCAGTACCTTAGCAAAGGCCTCCTCAGGGGTCCATCGTTGTCTTTTATGAAGGTAAGTAGGCTGGCACAGGGGGCAGGCCTCTCAATGACCAGAAGAACCTCTTCCTCTAGATCATAAAAGTCAAAAATTGACATGGCTGCAAATTTCCCCACTGATGCTGCCCCCCCCCCCCACACATTTTAGCCATACAGAGAAACTCAATGGGATCATATGTGTCATCCTATAGAAGACCTAAAAAAGAGCATGTGAATGAAGACATGAGGTTTTCTGTCTGTTTTCCTCGTCAACAGCAAAGAAACTAGTAGGTGAAACATTTTTAAAAGTTCTAAACATTCACCTCTGGTTGAAAGCTCGCGTCATCTTTTTTATGGATGTGCTCGATCACCACCTACAAGTCAGTCAGGAGTACTGTGGTTAGTGCAGAGAACAGTGGCAGTGTGCATGACATAAGAATACTCACTGGTAAATTATTTGGTTTTTGTCTCCCAGTATAAATAGATCCGAATCCTACTCCTCTGAGCATGTCAAGCTCCACTGTGGCACTGATCGTACAGTACAAACATACAAACATCTGCACAATTACTGTATGTCGCCCTTTCAGTTCACTTCTGTTTGTGAACGTAAGAATATTTCTAACTCCACGGTTGTGTATGGAGGCTGATGGAGTGCTGCATCCATGGGAGGGGTCACAGTCGCTCTGTCAGTTCAGGTGTCTCTGTGACTGGCAGCATCTCTATTCTGTCCTCCTCCTCCCAGCTTGTCCTCCTCAGAGTGTACACTTCCTCAAGTACTGCACTGAATTATCTTATGTCTTTACTCAGGTATTTCTACTTTATCCACTTTCTGCTCCACTATCACATCAAGTATTTAGTGGTGTAGAAGCTACTTTAACTGAAAATAACTTAAATAAAAAGACATTAAGATGTTATTTGTGTGTCGCTGCAAAATACATTTTTAGACAATTAAATGATATCCCTCCTCCGTGAATCGCCACCTTTTTGTGGTGGAGGGGTTTGTGTGCCCCAATAATCCCAGGAGCTACGTTGCCCGGGGGCTTGTCCCCCTGGTAGGGTCTCCCATGGCAAATTGGTCCTGGGTGGAGGCCCAGACAAAGAGTGGTTCAGAAGACCCCTATGGATTTAAGAACAAGGGAGCAATTTACCCTGCCCGGGATAGGGTTACTGGGGCCCCACCCTGGAGCCAGGCCTGGCGAGGGAGCTCGAGGTAGACCGTCTGGTGGCCGGGCACTAGCCCTGTGGCTGGGCGCAGCCCGAAGAGGCTACATGGACCCACCCTCCCGTATGCCCACCACCCACAGGAGGCGTTGTAGAGGTCAGGTGCAGTGTGTGACGTGCGGTGGCCAAGGGCAGAGGCCCATTGCGGGCCGATTCCTGGCTATTGAGACTGGCTATAGGGACATGGAATGTCAACTCTCTGGGGAATGAGCCTGAGCTAGTGTATGAGGCTGAGAAATACCAGCTAGCTGTAGTTGGGCTCACCTCAACGCATGGCCTGGGGTCTGGAATCAGTCTCCTGAAGAGGGGCTGGACTCTGTTCCAGTCTGGAGTTGCCCTCGGTGAGAGGCGGCGAGCTGCGGTGAGTATTCTCCGTTTGCTGCCTGTACGTCGGAGTTTTCTCAAGTGGACAAGAGTGTTGTTTTCTTGTGCCTTTGGGCTGGGGAATGGGTCCTGACTGCCGTTTGTGGTTATGCACCGAATGACTAGAAAGTCTAGAGTACTCGCCCTTCTTGGAGTCGCTGAGTGGGGTGCTTGAGAGTGCTCCGTCTGGTGACTCATCATCTTGCTGGGAGACTTCAACGCTCGTGTTGGCAATGAAAGTGAGACCTGGGGAGCGTGATTGGGAGGAACTGCCTGCCCGATCTGAACCTAATGGTGTTTCGTTATCGGACTTCTGTGCAAACCACAGTTTGTCCATAACGAACACCATGTTCGAACATAAGGATGATAAGTGCACATGGCACCAGGACACCCTGGCAGGTCAATCATCGATTTAGTAATTGTATCATCAGATCTGCAGCCGTATGTTCTAGACACTCAGTTGAAGAGAGGAACTAAGCTGTCAACTGATCACCACCTGATGGTGAGTTGGATCAGGTGGCAGGGGAAGATGCTGGACAGAACTGGCACACCTAAACGTGTTGTGAGGGTGCGGTGGGAAGGCCTGGCAGGAACCCTAGTCCACGAGATCTTCAACTCCCACCTCCGGCAAAACTTCGACAGCATTCAAAGGGAGGCTGATGACATTGAGTCCGAATGGACCATGTTCTGCACCACCATTGTTGAGGCTGCTGCTTAGAGCTGTGGCTCTTTATCCTCCCAAGGACATTCAAATGTGCGTGGGAGTTTAGACAACCAGCCTACATGTGCTTTGTCGACCTGGAGAAGGCATTCGACCGTGTCCCACGGGGTATCCTGTGGGAGGTTCTGCAGGACTATAGGGTGTCTGGGCCATTGTTGCGGGACATTCAGTCTCTGTACAACCACAGTGATAGCTTGGTCCTTATAGGCGGTAATAAGTCAGACTCATTTCCTGTGGGTGTTTGACTCCGTCAGGGCTGGCCTTTGTCACCGATTCTGTTCAAAATTTTTATAGACAGAATTTCTAGGCGTAGGCAGGTGGCAGAAGGCTTCTTCCTTGGTGGCCTCAGAGTCTCGTCTCTGCTTTTTGCGGATGATGCAGTCCTGTTGGCTTCATTAGGTCGTGGCCTCCAGCTCACAGTCGAACTTTTCACAGCCGAGTGTGAAGCGGCTGGCATAAGAATCAGCACCTCTAAGACTGAGGCCATGGTCCTCTGCCGTAAAAGGGTGGCTTGCCCTCTCCAGCTCAGTGACGAGTTTTTGCCCCAAGTAGAGGAGTTTAT
>VUQK01040855.1:0-10292 GCA_015106715.1 Bujurquina vittata
ATTTATTTCAGAGCTGTGAGTTGGGATGGCTTTAGAACCATGTTCTGAAGCAATTGAAAGAAGGGGACTGGCTTCTACAGCAACCTCTGTGACTATTTCTCATTGTTATGGAGAAGAAATTTAACGTGTGTCTGCAGCCAAAAAAGAAAGACTTTTTTCTGTTTCTTATTCTTTGTGAATTTATGTTTTGATTTCAAATGAAAAAAAAAAGTTTTACATTACATATGAGATAAACATGAGACTTGCAAGGAACAGCTGATCCTTCTATAACTGACAAATGATGTAAGCATTCAGGAAACATTCTGGAGTAACTCTCCAGATGCCGTTTTCTGACAGCATGGTGCAGCCTGCATCCTGGATGGATTTGACTGGCTGACCTTCTCCCCACTTGGTAAAGGTCAGAGGCTGGTTTTTCATATCAACCTCAAAATTCCCCTCTGATTTTTTGTTCTTGACATTGATCCAGACCATTTTGACAACATCTCCAAACACTTGAGTCAGTGTGATGTTCTCTTCCTCATTCTGAGGCAAAGCCAGCTGGAAGCCACGCTTGGAGCAGAACTCAACGGCGTTCGAGAAGGAGCCTCTCTCCTTGTTGGACACAAAGTATTTCTGACCAACCTTCCGGACAAAGTCAAAGTTTATAGCTAAATAGAACAGAGAAAACAGCATGCAGAGTAATCAGAAAGAAATCACCAAACACTTTTAAACAAGCCAATCCAGTATCTGGCAGCACCTACCAACCAACAATCATTTGCAGTTTTATTGACCCAAAATTATATTTAAAAAAATTATATTTATTTTGGAAGCATTTTGGCTGTAGACCAGCATGACTGAACACCATCTACAAAACTCCATCTCAGACCTTGTACAGAATACTTACCCAGATCTAACTTAGCAGTGGTTCTCTCTAAGGCCTCAAGGTCCC
The DNA here is from genome assembly GCA_015106715.1 of Bujurquina vittata. Taxonomy (NCBI): domain Eukaryota; kingdom Metazoa; phylum Chordata; class Actinopteri; order Cichliformes; family Cichlidae; genus Bujurquina; species Bujurquina vittata. The sequence continues at coordinate 929 of VUQK01040855.1, forward strand.
GTACAATAGAACCAAAAGCATCTGGATTAAGAAAGGCAAGAACAAATTTATCTTCAGTTGTAACTCACAGATGTGCAGTCACTCTGTTCCTTTACTTACATTTACATTTGTACCGCTCACAAATGCATATACTGTTTATAAACAATCTTAGAATATTAAAAAGTAGGTGTATGTAACTAAGGGGAGCTGAGGTGTCCCATTTTCCACAGAAAGTTGTCTCTGCCACTATTTCTTTTTCATTCACCTCTTTTATCTCTGTTTATACCCCACTCTGCATTTAATCATTAGTTATTATTAATCTCTGGCTCACTTTCACAACATGTCTTTTGTCCTGTCTCCATTCCCTCAGCCCCAACTTGGGAGGGGGGGGGGGGTACAGTTATGTAAAACATTAAAGGAATAACCTTGTCCACAAATTACAAGTGGCCCAGGTGGTCCAACTAGTCCAGGGTATCCACGTGGTCCAAGTGATCCTGGCCTTCCAATATTTCCAAAACGTCCTAGGTCGAATTAGATGCAGTTTATAAGAAAATTACATGAGACTAGATAAATGGAAAAGAGTAATATAGATAAACATAGAAAAATGCAACATTATTAAGCTGCTGTCTTTATAAGCATTTATTTGCAAATGGCCTGAGGACAGCAGCTGACTGTCTGTTTGTGTTTGAGCACATTTTTGGTGTGGATATCAATCTGTTTTTATATCTTTGTCCTTTGGTGATCATCAAAATAATTATAAATTTCTTTGTTTGTTATTTTAAGCATAAATGTAACCAGGCACAACAAGGACCACAGTGGCCAAAGCATGCCAAGCCCAATAAAAACTCATGTAAGTCTAACATGGATGGTAAATTTCAACATGTTTTCTAAGCATGTGTCAGCTCATGTACAGTGGTTCAAGAAAAGCTGAGTTGTAACTAAAAAGAAAGAGTTTATACTTTGGTATAATAGTTTGCATTAAATGGAAACTAGAAGAATGGTGATGTAAAAGAACGTTACAACATCCTACAAACCTACAAACCATGACAAAACAATAAAAAACAAATTCAGTGGAATTCAAGACTGACTATTCCAAAAAGTGAAGTCAGGAAAAAGTCTTTTTCACCTACTGGTCCTGGTGCCCCAGGAAGTCCTTCATCTCCTTTGTCACCTTTGGCACCTTTGTCACCAGGTGGACCTCGAAGCTGACCATAGCCAGCAGGAGCCATCAGAAGAAGGAGGCAGATCATGCAGCACAGACTCATCTTAATGCAGCTGAACTCTATAAACAATACATTTGAAGTTTACAGGTTCCCTTTGAAATATGTTGTGTTGATTAATACAAAGTGTACAAAACAAAACCAGCTTAGTTGATTAATAAGAAATATGTTTCAATCAGCAACCAAACAATATATATCTAATGTAACACTGGTGGTAATGTTAATCCACAATGCTAATCCACGACTAATTTATAATTTTTTTAAAAAAGAAAATACTTACTCTCCAAACAGTGTCTCTCTGAAAATGTGCTGCTTCTTCTCTGTTTTCCAACACAAATGGTCAAAAATTCCTAAATATTAAAGAGCCAACCCACAGGAAATGCAAAACAGCTGTTAAATGTGAACATGAGATACAAAATAAAGCAAAGAGATGCTGTATGGTCTGAGAGTACAGGCATGGAATATGAACAGTGTGTAAGGGTTCATTATCATGATACCACTGTGATATTGTTATTTTTTATTGTATGAAAACAGTTTGTTTTTTGCTTTTTATACAAAAACTGGTTTGGATGATTGTGTTGGCAATTTATCACAGGTATGTAATGTTTGCAACTTAAACACTGTAAAGTACAGGTGGCAAGTGCTTATCTCGTGCTGTCAACTTGGATCAATCAGAAGAGGTAGGTACTCTCAGGGAGGATAGCTTGAACATGGACACAGGTTTGGAAAAGGTAGTAAGTAACAGGATTTATTAGCAAAAACTGCCACATTTAAATGAAAATAGTTCAGTAATGATGAAATTATTACTATATCAAAAAAACTACAAATAGTAATCCCAACAACACAATATGGCTTACAGTAAATCAAATACAGATTTTGAAGACGGGGCCCAAAGCAAAAAATAAAAGAAGTCAAGTCAGTGTCAAATGTCTATCAAAGTTAAGGTGTCCATGATAGGTTCAGATCATTTTATAACAAACAAGGAACAAACACACAACTCTTATTTTACTTGCAAGGGAAGCCGTCCTCTGCGTCCCTCAGGACACAAAGGAGGGATCTTCGCCGAGCCGCTGCCCCCAACAGCCTTTATTCACACATGCATACAATAAAAATCATGTGAGGCCACAAACCTCCAGTTACAACATACAGTCAGCAGCATTCCTATCGTTTACCATATACAGTATGGATGTGTGCTTACGTGCATGCGCATGGCGTACGTGACTTACATGTGTGCACGTTTGTGTACCTGTGCGTGCGTGTCTTCCTCTCTGTGCGTGTGTCTTTGTGCTGTCGGGGATGTATGTGTGTGTGTGGGATTGCAGTTCCTTCGAAAGCTCTGTTAAAAGTATCACAAGCCTTCCCATCAGAATAAAGGAAACCACAGTAATATATATAGAAACAACTTATGAAACATTAGATATGATAACTCACAGGAAACCATGCTAAAAGTTCATATAAGAATTCCAACAGTCCATTTATCCAGGTAGTATGATTTTAGTTTTAGTCTTATCTGAACGTTGCAAGGGTCTTTTTCCTGGCAAACAGTACAACAACTTGCCAACGTCACACTCCACGGGTGTAGGACTGCGGTTTGCTCCACGTTTCGCTGATTCTTGCGCTGGCTCGACATCTTCAGAATATACTCAGAAACAACAACAACAACACAACCTGTATAGAGCAGTAGTTGATAGTCCAATACATCTCTTCTTTCTATGTTCTTAATCTATTCAATCATGAACTGTACAGTATAACTCTCATCTTTTCCATCAGAAATCAATAAACAGGAATTCAGTGACAAAATGACTGCACATCAAAATTTTTTACAGGCAACAAACAATAATGTGTAATATGTGAATCTTATCATTCTACTTATCACAGCATAGTGCACATACTGTACAGTGTAATGTGATGAAATGAATTATATCAAGTCACAGTGCGCATTAAATGTGTTTACCTTGTGTAAATGACTCAACTGCACATGCTGCGTGTGTAGCAACTCAAGAGCATTAGCCTACTTAACTGTATTACATGTCCAATGGCAGCAGTAGCTAGGCTTACATAGGAAATTTTAACAGGATCAGAATCAGAATCAGAACGCTTTATTTGTCATCATATGCTAGACATACAATGAAATTACGTTCCAGAACACCCATCCAAGGGACAACAAACAACAGAATAAACCGGGGGACAGGTGTCTGAGGTCATGCAGCCGTTATACAAGCGTTACCTTAGCAGGAAAGCAGAAGGAATGAATACAGTAGGATAGGTAGGTTCACTTTACGGGGCTCCAAAAATACCTCAGCACATTTAATGCATGGAAAAGCAAGAGGGTAGGGCAAGGGCAGGTAAGGGGGGGTCTGAGGCGAGTAGCCTCAGGATACTGTTTGAGGCCTTACAGCTGTCCTTGACCTAACAGTTCTGATAAGAATGGAATAATGTTCATCAGTAGTCGAGTTGCTAGGTTACCAGATCACACAGTTCACAAGAGACGGGATATACGGAGGAAGAGCATCTAAAGCACCCGGAGATAATGAGATTCCCCAGCTGTCCCAAGGCCAGGTGTGTGTGTGTGTGTGTGTGTGTGTGTGTGGGGGGGGTTTGAGATAAATACCATTGTTTCATATTTATATATGATTTATATAATAAACAGTTTTCCAACATATCTTTGCTTTCAGATCTTTGATGTGTGAGCTCAAACAATGGTTATGGTGCTGTATCTTCTTTGGCGTGTGTTTCCTGGAGAAAAGATCCTCGCTGACACGTCTTGTGCAACAAATATTTTATTACAAAACAGACAGTGTCAAACAGGAATTTTTACAAAAGTCACCCGGGAGAGGGTACCTCTAATTGCCCTAGCTCAGCTTAGAAGAGGGTGTACAAAGATTATATACTGTTTCCCTTCTAGTTAACTCCCACATTAGTAACTTCTATCATATATAGGTGTGGAGAACAGCTTCACATGATCATATAGTTGTTTACCATATGCATGTACTGTATGGTCAGTTCCTTATTTGGAGAACAGGAGAGCCCAAAGCGGCCCTTCGTGAATTCCTTTTTGCTGATGTCAATTCAGCCTAAGCTTGAGGCCTTGTTGTTAAAAGAAGAAACCATACATACACAGATTTTAACGTACCAGTTCTGATGGCCAGATACTACAATAGCAACAAATCAAAAGAAAAGAAAAAACAGGGCCTTTCTCACAGCTGTATAGGCATTTTACATTGTCCAACATGAAGAGGAAGAAGCTCTATACTGCACAAGGGACTTGTGCGCAAACTTTTAACAATTTTGTGGGAAAGAATGACCAGGAAGACAACAATGAGGGTAATGAGGACATACAGACCACATGCTACTTTTACAGGCGTGGACAAAATTGTTGGTAGCCCTCGGTTAATGAAAGAAAAACCCACAATGGTAACAGAAATAACTTTAATCTGACAAAAGTAATAATAAATACAAATTCTGTGAATTTTGTTGACAGCTCTTCCAGCTTTGTTCCTATTTCCATCAGTATTTTGGTCTTGAATCCTGCCTCCAAACTAACTAATTTTCCCTCACCTGTCCCTCCATTCACAAGGATCAATAATGATCTGCTGATCATTATTGATCAGCAGATCCCCCCGCCTCCTCCCCCCGCCTCCTCCCCCCTCAGTCGCTAAATAATGATCTGCTGATCATTATTGATCAGCAGATCCCCCGCCTCCTCCCCCCTCAGCCCACAGTTCTGACCACAGCCGCCATCACCAGGACGAGTTCCAGCTCTGCAAGTCATCCTTAAGTGTCATGGTCCTGGGCCGGTGGCCCAGTGTTTTATGTTCTTTTTGTATAGTTCTGTTTTGGTTGCAGTCTGTTTCTGTCTCCCTGTGTTGTGTGCTGATCTATCCCTAGGTGGGATTACAAGTAAAATTCTTGCCTCATGAGTCCTGCATTTGGGTCCTCGGCCTTGCTTACCACAGCCAACCCTGACATTTAGGCTGGGTGAGTTTGACTCGTTTGATTGGAAAAACTTGAACATAGTGCAGATTTATTGGACATAATAGCATCTGTGTTTTATTGGGTTTGGAAACAATGTTTTCCTTCACTGATGGGCAAAATTAAACTGATAAAGTGGTGCCCCTTCACCTCCCCTCCTCCTGTCGCTCCTCCTACACACACGCAAAAGGTGCACCAGTGTGGGCTTTTGAGAACGCGCTTGATCGTGACGGTTTTCATTTGAATTGTGCTCCCGGGGCGCAAAACGGAAGCGGGAGAAGGATAAAAATGTTCCTGTCCAACATGGCGGAATGAATATAAGCATTTCAAAGTGGTTTAAAGACAGTCGCTAAGTTATGTCAGTGTATCAAGAGGAGGCTTTTAAATACTCAGGTTAGTTTAAGTTACTGTAGTTAGAATATAACAGATGAGAACAAGAAAAATAAGGGAACTTGTACTAATTTATTTAACCAGATGGTGAATCATAAAACAGAGAAATTATAGAAATTATATAAAAACATAGAAATTATATAAGAAAGCCTGTAATAGCAGTTTCGTATTTTATAAGTACATGAATAAGTGAGATCTGCACACATGAACACAGTAAACCTTGAGAGAGTGCGTTTTGTGTGTGTGTGTGCGTGCATGCGGGTTTTAGGGGAGGGGTGTGCCTAAAAATGCCTCCACATACACCTCACAAAGAATATAGCTGCCCCCCTGGTCAGATCACACACAGCAAATAAAAAAAATATACTTGAACAGACCATCCGTTACACACTATATATAATTTAAGACACAGCATCCAGGGCATGCAGTCAACAGAAAATGTTTATTCCAAGTGTATACAGTGAAACACTGCCATAGTCAGTGGCATGACAGTGCTGAATGTAGACAAAAAAAAAGAAGAGAAAAATAAAAAGCACATGAAAAGAGAGATTCATTCTGCACCATCTTGTCTGTGTGTGTGGTTCAGCCAGAGGACCTCATCCACATCACAGGCAATGCGGTCTCTTGCCAGGCAACGGGGGACAACCCCCTTTGTGTGCTGAATCCAGCCTTGACAGGACTCTACAGTAACACTGTCATGTGCTTTGCCTCCAATATATGCTCCCTGGTGCAGGGCTGGCGATCAAACACCTTCCACCTCCACGCAGAGAAAAACTCCTCTATTGGATTGAGGAAGGGACTGTAAGATGGATGGAACACATTCATGTAGCACTGGTTGTTTGCGAGACAGACACAACAAAAGACATGCTGTGGAAGAGAGCCAGAGATTAATAACTAATGATTAAGTGCTCTATTGGGGTGATATGGAACTATGAGGTCTTTAAGGTAAGATGGGGCCTGCCTGATTATTCAAGACCTTGAATGTGAGAAGAAGAATTTCAAATTATTTTCTGGATTTAACAGGGAGCCAATGAAAAGAGGCTATGAAGGGAGAAACATGCTCTCTTTCTAGTCCCTGTCATTACTCTAGCTGCAGCATTTTGGATCAGCTGAAGGCTTTTCAGGGCGCTTTTAGGACAGCTTGATAATAATGAATTACAATATTCCAGCCTAGAAGTAATAAATGCATGAATTAGCTTTTCAGTATCACTCTGAGTTTCTAATTCTGGAAATACTGCACAAATGCAAAAAAGCAGTCCAACATATTTGCTTAATATGTGCATTGAAGAATTTATCCTGCTCAAAAATGACTCCAAGATTTCTCACAGTGTTACTGGAGGCCAAGGTAATGCCATCCAGAGTAAGGATCTGTTTAGACACCATCTTTCCAACATTTGTGGGGCTGAGTACAATAAATTCAGTTTTATTTGAATTTAGATGCAGGAAATTAGAGGTCATCCAGACATTTCTGCAGTTCAGCTAACTGATGTGTATCATCTGGCTTCATGGACAGATAAAGCTGTATTACTATATGATATGCATTGAGAATCTATGTCATCCATGACACCAAGGAGAGTGGGACAACTATCAATGCACTCTAGATGGCATTGGGGTTTTAGGAAATATGTGATTTAGGGTGTTTGACCTACTTTTGGACATGTTGGACTGTTTTCATCCACAAGATGTATATTTTTTTTTGCATAACTATGCAAATGCACCTAATCAGAGACTAGTAAATAAGCCATTTGTAATATATAAACAATAATTATTCACCATACAGAATTGCTGAGAATCAATGGAATAATATGAACACCAATGGTCAGCAGTTGGGCCCAGTGCTACAAGAAGTTCGGGAAATATGTTATTGCGCTGTTATAAGATCATAAGGCCTTAAACTACAGCACAAGGAACAGAGACCAGAACTTAATCTACTTATCAGGAGAATAGTCCAGAAATAAAAAAAAATGCCAAACAGAACCGGGAACAGGGGATGGTCAGGGGGCCCTGTGCACCCGCGTATGTCGCTTATGCCTCGGGCCGGCTCTGGGGAGAGCACCGGCTGCTGTTCAGGGCTTGAGCTACACTCCAGTCCAGTAGGTGGCGGTAATGCACCTCTAAACTTGTCTGCCAACCGCCAATATCCCAAAAGAGGTAGTGAGGAAAAAAAATCCCTCACACACACATACACACGTGTGTAAGAAAAGCTGGCATTGAATGCTGTCTGGTCTCTCCTGAATATCACTATATGCAGGTAGGTTGATTCAGAATCATGAGAAGAATAAAACGTCTTTTTAATGGCTTTGCTTTATTCAGCGGCATTTGAGTTCAGATTTAAGTTAAACCGAGGTATTAGCTTGCTAATAAACGCTCTAGCTTATTTGATAAGTTTTTAGTTACAAGAAATCGGGTTCATTTTGTCTGTGCTTCCGTCAACTTCGGATCTGTTAGGAAGTCCCTGCACAAGTGTTTGGCATTTGGAGAATAAGAAGCGCTTCCGGATCCGCAGCCGTGTTTTGCTACCTCAGCTTCACAGACGGTGAGCTGCTGGGATTGTTTCTTAGGCCATTAATGCCCGTTCAATTTTTTTTATCTATTAATGTGACGGAGCTTTAGATTGCTTTGTAGAATCATGTATTAACCTGTAACTGATGTTTTAGTATTGATGTTATGCTGCTGTCTAGCTTTAAACCTGACTGATGCGTCACACCAAAGCAATGCGGTTTTCTCACAGTAGCGTTTTAAAAGGATGCTTTAGTGTTGTACTTCCACAGTTTTGGTGACGTCACAAATGTCAACATTTCTCATGTTGTCCTTGTGGTCAAGGGGTTTGAAATGGTGACCACTGTACACATCACTGGTTTGTGAGCTGGTCAGCTCTCATATGTTCACTACATAATGAAGGCAAAAAGATGCCACTGGCATTTATTTCACAAGCTTTAGAAAGCTAATACACATTCACATTATTAAAGTATTAGTGCTAGTACTTGTTTAACCTAATATTATTTAGTGAAACTAGTACTTCTGCTAGTTAAACTACTCTTCATATGTCAAATTATTGGAATCCATCTATTTTCTGCTGCGTATCTGGGTCTGGATTGTGGCTGGCAGCAGATAGACCCAGACCACCCTCTCTCCCCTTTTACTTCCTCAGGCTCCTCTGAGAGAGACATATGAGGTGTTCCCAAGCCAGCTGTCTAGCATGCTCCTCCAGGGCCTCTTTCTATTTGGACATGCCCAAAACACCTCATCTAAGAGGATTCCAGGAGGCATCCAATTCAGATGCTGAAACCATTTCACCGGGTCTTTTCAGTGTGAAGTTGTAGCAGCTCTCCTCTGAATCCCTCGTGTATGACAGAGCTCCTCATCCTCTTTCTAAGGAAGCACCCAGACACCCTTAGGGAAGCTCATTTCTGCCACTTAATTCTGCAGTGACACACTTTTGGTCACTACCTACAGCTTGTGACTATAGATAGAGGCAATAGGAACGTAGCTCGTAGTTTTGCTTTCATTCTTAACTCTTTATTCACTGTGACAGACTCCACATTACTGCGGACACCACACCAAACTGTCAAATTAGTGGAGTGTTCCTTCCTTAAACATTATTTAAAAAAATAAATAAATAAATTGCCATGCGCACATCCACACCAAAAAGGAGCAGGTGCGGGGCTGAAAACAAGCAAAAAGAATACACTGAGACTCTTTATGTATGTATTGCACCTCGTACTTTTTTTTTTTTGTCTTTAACAAAATTCCGTGTTGTTCCAGCTTGTGCTCTAATGGCTGAATCCGAGCCTGTGCAGGTCCCC